>WURT03137409.1:0-11325 GCA_009936505.3 Holothuria glaberrima | reverse complement strand
GTAGGAAAGAGAACATGCTGGGTGAAGAAACCATCAGACACTACCTCAAGGAAATCCCTCCCATGTGGTCCACTCGAGGAAGTATGCCAATCAATATCAGGGAAATTAAAATCCCCAAATGCAACTGTCCTTTTGGAGGAGACCTTCCTAAAACTATCGAGTGATGGTGTCGATTGGGAAACAAGTACTCCGAACGTTGAACGGAGGATACTCCGAACGTTGAACGTTTGTATGTTTCTACATTTCTATATTCGGACTTTTACGTTTCGATGCTTTTACGTTTCGACTTTGTGTTTCCATGTTTCAAGTTTTTGGTTTTGATGTTACTTTGTTCCTATTTTTCTCAGTATGTTTTGATGTTTCCGTCGACTTTTTCGTTTCGATGTTTGTGTTTCACTGGCAATGCTATGACTTTTTTCGTTTCGATGTTTCTGTGTTTCACTGGCAATGCGCTATGACTTTTTCGTTTCGCCTGTTTCTGTGTTTCACTGGCAATGCTATGACTTTGTCGTTTCGATGTTTCTGTGTTTCACTGGCAATGCTATGACTTTTTCGTTTCGATGTTTCTATGTTTCGACTTTTTTAGTTTTGATGTTTCTATGTTTTTACATTTCTATGTTTTGATGTATCCGTTTTTTCTTTGTTTCGTTGTTGCCACTTTTTCCTTTCGACATTGCAATTTTTCCTGGCTAAATGCAACTTCAAGAAAGGTTTTTAAATGGTACAAGGGACTGTTTCAATCGCGTTTTCTGATCTGTTCTTGCTCTCAGTTAGAACAGGTCCTCTTATGCATAAAAGGACCCGATTTCACCGAGAACATGTAAAGGTAAGTCACTGCGGCGATTGATGGCCGTAGCTCCCGAAGCTCCCGAAGAAAAACCTCCCTGACGTGGACGGGATACGGATACCCATTCGAAATTTGCCCCCATGAGGCCTAAAAGGGCTACCATCCAAGCAATTGTAGCTTGCAAAAAATTTAACCCGGGAAATTAAGTAAAACAATGCGGCTTCTTTTTGAATGCTGTATGAGTGGTCCCTCGTTATGGGGCCAGGAGAAGCTCTAAAGATCGATGAAATGGAAGAATGATGGGGAGGGGGAGGGAGAGGGCTAGGCGTTTCCCCGACATCTTGGGCGGCATTCCTGACAAAATACCTGTATCAAGAACGTTTGAATCATGACCCTTGATTTAAGGTGATATTTGCAAACTGTAAGGGATGGAATTTTTTTTATGTATAACGAAGCACCCGTTTTCATTTGTCTGCTACAACAGCAAGGTCGTTTTTATCAAGAAAGTACCTGCTCCGAGTTTCTAGGACGGAGTAAAAGATCGTCTTTGACGTGGGACTCGGTTGCCGGTCTTTGGACCCCTTTCAATAACGTGCTCCTCTGTGTGGGACCGGCGGGGTCATAGGTCTCCGGCTATAAGCTTTAACATTTACACAGTTGTGCAAGGGCAACAAAATGAATTAAGCATTTACCTGTCTAATAGAGAATGAATTTGCACTAAAATTCATTGCCCTAAAATCAGGATAAGTCGTATCATCTGCTTGCAGTTGATTTCATCAAGATGTATGAGGGATTGAGATGGGGAGGGTGCAGAGTCATGTGGTTCAGAATTTTGCAACAATGTACTTATTTTGTTATAAAGGAAGGTAGTGTAATCACAATGAGCGTAAAAGACGAATGTATTAATGAGCACATCGTGTAGACAAGTTCTCGCAGTATGATAATACACAATGGCTGCAGTTTGGGCATATTGTTATCCGAAATAACACTGTGTTATTTTTAAGCAATGTCAATGAAGTTGCAATAGCCTAGTAAAGTTCGCCGGTAAAATCCTGAAAAGGGTGCCGGCAGCCGATGTGGATCTGTCAGGGGGCTAACGACCCCTTATAAAGACGCTCCGCTACCGATATATTTCATTTGCCTGCGAGCTTTTTTGGACGTTTCAAGAGTCAACTTTTGCCTCATAATAAGCAACCACTTATGTACAACCACTCATGTAACACACTTTTTTGAGAGCTACATTTGTTTGGATGGAGCCTATTTAGGCGTTATATGGAGGCATTGTCTCGAACTGGAACAGTGTCCTGGGAGGTTTTCTTCGGGAGCTTCATATTCTGGAGGACCCGTTCTAACTGAAAGCAAGGACACATGGATCAGAAAGCGCGATTAAACATTTCTGAGCTTACATTGAGTCAGGAAAAAGTCGCCATATCGAAACGAAAAAGTGAAAGCATCGAAACATGGAAACATCGAATCCAAAATTCGAAACATCAAAACGTAGAAACATACAAAGATAGAATTAGAAACCAAAGAGTCGACAGAAACATCGAAACGAAAAAGTCGAAGAAATCTCGAAATGTCCCTTCACAGCCACGGTATAGACATATGTAAAATTTGACAAAGAAAACTGTGTTGCTCACACCCCCAAATTTGGACCAATTGACTCATGAGGGAACAGTGGCATGACTTCCGTGTAAGTACTGCGAAAGGTCAAATTCCTTGTATTTTTCACTCATCTCGTTAATAAGTTGTAATGTGGGATGAGTGGTTCTTTAATTCCTGTTCTCATTTGCGTGTTTGTCGTGGTTTTAAAAAGTGGTCACGAGGGAAGTATTTCCATGTTCTTTTGCGTTTAAAGTGCAACATCATGGTATAAAGAAAAAAAAACCTTTAATCATTAATTAATCGTTCAATCTCACCAATAAACTCTAGCAATAGCTTCCTCTCCTTAAAATATTATACATTACAAAAGAAACAGATGTTGCAGAATTTGATTTTTAAAAGTTTGAGTGAACATATTATTTTTGTGCAACAAAGAACCGATTTTTTTCCTGGTAGAGCCTTGTTTCTTGAGAAGAAAGCTACAGTAATCCCTTAATTTATATTGTCTATCATTCTGTATCCAAAAATGTTGGTAATGTGGAATTTTTCTGTAAAACAAACACAATATTTCCCTTTAAGGCGACAAGATATGTGATCTGAAGAAGTGATGTCAGATGGGGGGCAGTGGCCCGGGGGTATGACTCCACGCGGGGAATTCATTAGCGGGTCACTGTACTTAATTGTTTATATTTTATCAGTACTGCAAAATGTTCTTTTTTAAATGCAAAAAAGGGATTGCTCACTTGGGCCATGATGAGCAGAGTGTAAGGGCCTTGGGGCGACTGCCTTCTCCTTTTAAACTGATACTGCCAACATCTACAGGCAGTATGAAACTAGAAATAGGCATATTTGCGTGAGCACTATGTAGATCAGCGGATTCCAGGGGTGCTTCCTTGAAGAAATGAAAGAAAAAAGTGTGCAACTTTTATAACGTTAAGTGAAAAAATGGACAAATCAAATGCCCTTCATTTAAGCTTATTAGTCAAACTTACTTCATACGCTACAATATCAACGTACCCATACTGCAAGCTTTGTTACAAAGAAATGGTCAAACTGTAAGTTTTGTGGCCAGTGTTTGGCCTTGCGCATTCAGTATCAATAAAATGTAGAATGTTTAAACAAATTTTGTAAGTACTCCTGACATTTTGAGGGCTTCGCCCATGGTCCTCACCGGGGTGCTTCCCCTTCACACAGAAACCATCTTCGAGCAAGACTGGACCCATGCTACAACGGGGAAGGTCCCGGTGTCGGAGCTTTGTACTCTCCTGACGCCCATGACTTCTTTGGCCCGTTAGTGGTGTTGTAACTAAATCAAAATGATCTTTTATAGTTCCCCACCCCTGCTTTAGGCTAGATACCTACTATTACTGAACTACGTCACGGTTTCCTAGTCACACAGTATCACGTCATGAAGCTTCATATCCATTCATTGCATCAGTGTGTACAGGAAACGAGGAAGGAAGTCAGTATATAAGCTCGGACTGACGCAACCATTTAGTTGTGGAAGTCAAATGAGTTTTGCTTCTGAAAATAACAACACCAGCAACAAATGGGAATATAATGCAGCCATGATCTTAGGAAGGCCAATTGGTTCACAGCAATAATTTTCATTTCTCCCGATATTTACTTTCTATCAACATTTATTTCAATTAAATTTACATCGCTTGTACAGATTTTATTTAATATTACTACATGAAATTTATATATATATATATGTATATATATATATATATATATATTTGCAGCTATACAGTTTCCGGCCTAAAAGCAGGGGCGGACTGGCCCACCGGGATACCGGGAAATTTCCCTCGGGGCCCCAACCCTTTGGGGCCCTTTCGTCATGTACCAAAAGACTATACAGCGATTTGAGGGAGGGGTTAACTAAAAAACTCATGGATTAACTACTACTAAACTAAAAACCTTAGTGACCGATAGTTTTGAAGGCCCTTTGGCGGACCCCCCCCCCCCCCAGGTCGAACGGAATGTGGAATTCACCCCCAAAGAGTGCGATTTTGGGCTAACACATCTCCTTTCAATGAGTATTTGTTAACCTTCTCATTCTCTCCGGTGAGTTGTGAAAAAGATTTCAGCAAACTCCGAGGAAAATCTGGAAGCATTTATGCTAATGAGTATCGAAAAAGATCTTTTAAGGGCATTTCAGTTGATGACATCATTCCCAATTTAACTAAGAATTTAAGTGTTCGTTCACGTCATTTATTGGATTAAGAAATTGAACCTTTCCTATTGCTGAAGGATCTGATACCAGCAAGAAACATGACAGACTATGTAAGGCTCAAGTGATCAGAGTTTGGCAATTTATGTCAGCTAGGATGGTGGCAACGTATAGTGGTCACATAATCGTTTAATGAAGACAGAAGGTGGATTTCAAGTTATTTGAAAACGTTTTTGACTATCAAAATTAGTATACTATCAGGCTAGGGAGCTGCCATCGGTGGCACAGGCACGGAGGGGGGGGGGTATGGGGCACGTTCCCCCAATCGATTTCCGAAAATTTTCCCGAAAATAGCCACAAAGGCGTTTAAGCTATAGTTTTTTGCAGAGGATAGGGTAAGATGTGTTTCTGACTGAACGATGACTGAAATTTGAATCAATTGTTTACATCAGTTGTTCCTCTCAATCTATCAAAATTCTCGCAAATCCAACGTATCAAACTTTTCACGCGCGTGCGGCCTCACCGCATGACTTTGTTTACTATCAATACCGTCTCAAATATATTCGCATTGTTCATCGGTGAGGGTTTTACCATTACGCTAGCCTGTTCGTGTGCAAAGGGGTCATTATGGAGAAGCAGAGTAGTACAAGAATGTAAAGTATAGTGAAAATCAGGGAAAGACATATTTTATGAAAGTTAAAAGCTTATGCAAATTGTTACACAGAAGACGGTCCTCTAATTTGCGGATGTATTTTGTCAGGAATTTGATATTTCTCAGTGAAAAGTCTGCCCACAACTTTTGTTATGGAAACGCATTTAACCCAACATTCAGGCGTGCTTTGTGCCCATTCTTCACAATATACAAACTCCATATCTTATAGCCATTATTGGGGCAATAATACAATATTCTGACCAAAGCACTTTAACGACCAAAGTACATCTTCGACCTTTACAAAGCTGCAAGGACTCCGCATCAGTAGGGAATCTGAGAGCAACGTAATATCATGAGTAGCATATATAGCATATTTGATAAAGATACCTGCAATTTGCATTTAAGCTACCTTATTTAAACAAGAATTTTTCAAGGGAAAGAGTGATTACCTCCACTAAGACAACAGTCACTAAAACAAATTGCGAAACTTTTCCAATATATGATCAGTTCTTAAATTTGTCAAAGATAACACTACTTTGCGTCTACTAAGCCATCTTAAATGAACATAAATTTCTCAAAGGGAGGGACAGCCCTTCCCCTTAGACCCATCCCCCAGGACATCACCTGCACAAGATGACAAAAGGGTGACAAAAATTCGCTCAGGGTGCAAACTACTCTCGATGCGAATATGCACAATTTATACCGTCTTTCTGTTTGTATCTGGGGTGGGCTTACAGCATCATCTTCTATAGTGCCCCTCCTAATCACCAACCTCTGGCGGCGCCACTGACTGCCATTGTATGCTAATTGCGATTATGGTAGTTTTAATCTTATGCGTCGGGGCCCTATGGCTCAAATTTCCTGGCAAAAATTTCCTCCCCAGTCCGCCCCTGCCTATAAGACAGGAAGAAGTTGAATGGATAATAACTGGTTGAAGAGAAATAACAAAGGGAATGAAGGCATGTGGTAGTGATTCCCAAGAACAAAATACATTATACTACACGTGTAATACAACAGAGTGACAAAGAAAAGATATGATCTCACAAAACTGTAAAATTACAAAGAAGAATAGAGATAATAGCAAGGGTACATGGCGGATCTAGTGTCTCTTTAATGTGGTCCAACATGAAAAGGGCACACCGCAACATTTTTAGTTCTCTTAGACGACACCAATTACATAATTCAGAACAGAATTACAAAGAATGTATAGGCCTTCACTCAGGCGCGTAGCCAGGTTTTTGGTGTGGGGGACAAAGTCGACTCATCGTCCCCATTCTTGACCTCCGTCCTGGGCGAGGGGTATGAGGGAAGGGGGTGTCCCCCTCCCTTTTGAAATTTTTTGCTGTCCCGAAGGGCTTAGATGCAAAATGGTGCAATATTTTGTTTCTTTTTATACTAGATCCCAGTGTTCTCAACACGATGCTTTGAGAGAGGCGACCCGCCCTCTGAGTAAAAATGGCCACCCCTCAAAAACAGTTGCCGCCGTCCAAAAAATCCAGCTTCCATTTTCAAGTCTATTGCTTCATAACACATATACAAGTCGTATAGTATGAAAGAAAACTTTCCCATCTCTCCAGGGGTGTTGTCAGGATTTGCCCGACGAAGGGGCCAGACTTCCCGATGGGGGGCAGCGACCCGAAGCCCCGACAGCCTGGATGCCGTCGAGGGGTTGGTGAGGGGGATTTGACGAAAACCTGTGTACTATTCCATGCCATTGCGGGTCATATTTTGCATAAAATTTGCATATGATAGAGGAAAATAGTTCAGCACAGATTTAATGTTTTCCCGGATTCTAAGCTGTGGAAAAGCGCGCGAAGCGCGAGAAAATGTTTCTGGAAGGCCTGCACTAAAAGGATCTGTACTTATATAAAGCTGATATAGGTCAATTATCCGGGAAGTTGGTCGCTATCGGGCACAACTTACATTGTACTTCCCTCCTGGAGTCCCTAGCCGTACCGCACAACAGACACAAGAGAACCTTAACTAAGTTTAGCGAAATAAGATGAAACTCCCGACATTTACATAAATCCATGTATTCTACTTATTAAGTTACTTGAAAAGATGGAAAGGGTTTGCTCTTTATTAGCTATAAGTAAAGGAATTGAGGAAGAGTGGGCAAAGCTTACCGAAAATTTTCTCGCAGAAATGACCCATTTGAAAGCCAAAATAAGTAAACCAAGCTTGGATAGCGAAAGAATTTTCCCGACAGGGGGCGGGCCATGCAATCGACCTCAAGTTCAGACAGCCCCTATGTCGAGGGAGTGGTGCGAAGTGGATATGAAGGAGCCTAACTATCCCATGCCATTGTAGGGCACATTTGTAGGACATATTTTGCACAATATCACTTAATACTTCAAACTGTCAAAAGCCGAGTTGAGCAGTTGAGTGCGAACTGATAACTTCTTTTGAGCCTGAATTGCAAAGCGCGCGAAGCGGGCGAAAATTTTTGGTAGGCTTACACAAAAAACATATGTAATCAATAAGAACAAAAAGAAAAAAAGGAAGAAACTGTAGGGGTTGTAGAACATATCGGGGATAACATACATTGTCCAAACCACCTGGACTACCCGATGAAATAGCCAAACTTTGCTCTGTGAGTCCAACTGACCTACCACATGACACACAAGAGAACAGCAACTATAGGCTTTGTGATATGGGATGAAATTTACGACTGCTACATAACCTGTGTACTCTGCCTATCTGTTTCTTTGTAAGGTTGACAGGACATATGCTATCTAGCTATGTGGAATGGAAGTATTGAGGAAACTAAAGTGACTCTTCAGCACGCGTAGCGCGCGGAAAATTTTGGGTTCTTCATAGAAAAATTGTCTTCTTAAGAGCAAAAACGGGTAAACCGTTGGGGAGACTAGTTGCCGTCGGGGACTGCATACTTTACCGTATCCTACGGGGGATAGCCTTTCCGACCCCCGACCCCCTTGGTGCCATCCCTGCACACCTCCCTCCCTCCTCGCGCCGTTTTTTTTTTTTGCTCCCCGTCATTTTTTCAACATCGCCCATTGCGTCCCCAAAATTTCTGTGGGGGCACTCTGTCCCCTGCCCCCCTCTGGCTACGCCACTGCCTGCACTAAGAAACATCTAAAACAAAAGTACCGTGCACTCGCACTCTTTTTCGTGAAGTATCGACAGTCGTTTACCTCAGAATAGGCTTATATACTGCACTTCCAGGGCCGTGGTCATGACGATATCTATGGGGTGTGCGGGGAGATGGGGTGGTACGGTCCAGTCACCTACCTAGGATAGAGAAAAATCTGGTGAATTCTTCCTTTGTCATCCCGTGTAGGTTGCCACATTGGGTGAGGTTCTAGTAAGAGGATAGCATTTATGTAAGGTGGTTTAAATTGAAAATGGTGCTATTTTTGGCAAAGCTTTGAACCGGTTATATGTTTATAGAAATCCCTTTTTTCGCTGGTGCTAAGAGAAGGGGTTGTCGTCCAAGGGATGGACGACACCATGCTCTTTGAAATTTTTTTGGTTAATGTTAAGTGGCTTAAGCCGAATGCACACGGACGACAGAAACGCGAAACACGAAACAGAAAACACGTTTTTCCGTTGACATCTGTGCGCTTTCTAGACGAAAACCAAAAAAGCGTTTTCCTCCGAAACACATGTTTAGCTTAACACTTGTTTGGCGAATCAAGCAGTGCTTGTTACGCGAAACGTTTTTTCGCGAAACACGAAACGTGTTTCCTGTCTCGTGTTTCGCGTTTTATGTCGTCTGTGTGCGTTCGGCTTAAGACACAAAATAGACTTCTATTTGGGAAAACTTTGATCTTATGATATAATTAGAAATTGTCATATATACTTTGTCATACTTACTTTGCCCTCTTTTGGCTGAATGTAAGAGATAAAGGTGTCTTCTAAAGGAACATTTCTCCACTTTGAGAAGTCTCTTTTTATGAAGGTTGGTTTGGATGCAAATTTGTACTAACTGTCAATGTCGTAAATTCGTTTCGACATAGACGAAGGGGGGAGTGGGGGAACACATAGGCTTAGGAAAAGGGGGCAGAGGGGGCGACCGCCCCCACTCTCGATGGTGGGGCGAAAGCCTTGTTTCGCCCCCCCTCCATTTTGGATAACAAGCTGCCAAAATATGGCATTGATAGGATGAAATTACTTCAAAGTTTGTCAAACATTGCACCATTTTGCATCTAGGGCACTTGAAATAGTCAAAAAATTTCCATAGGGACAAAATTACTTCAAAGTTTGTCAAAACTTGCAACATTTTACATCTAGAGCACTGTAAACAGTGTCCCCCTCCCCTAAGACCCCTCCCCCAGGACATTGGTCACTAACATTCACTTCCTCCCCACTTTCAAACAGCTTCCTACGCTTATGGAACAGTCACACCATTTAAGCGGAGCATCATCATTAGTCGGCACATTACAAACCAACAAAATTTGTACTCATTATTACTCCAAGACTGAAATGCAGGAAGTTGAATTTCACAGGCTAGGCAAGTTATATCAAAACATTATTTTGTTATCTCATGTTTCAACATTCAAACGTTTCCGAGAAAAATACGTTTGACAAACTTCATTCGAAAAAAATCACGTCGTAAATAGATTTCTGCTTTACTCAGGGTTTTATATCTATGAAAGGTATGGTTTAACGATAAATCGTTTAATTTTCACATCCTGCGGTAGCATAAACGAACGCACATGGCATACATACGGTCATATGTGAAAAGGTATAGTGCTTTCTAGACAAGATTTTATAACAGGATGGGAACACCGTAGGACACAGGCGTATGAAGTGGGTGTCTAGGCTGGTAACCAACACAACATGTATTTTCTCAGTACAAAATTTATGTTTTTTTTTTCCCCAACGAGGACAAAATTCATGAGACACAACTTCGGGTATCGCACGTCAATTACAACGAATACCATCTGGACTGAGTGTGAAATTCCTGAACTTTACAGAGAACACCGCAACAACTGGCTACGTGAGTCAAAGTTAACTGCAGGGTAGGGGGTTCGGTTTATAAAAGACAACGAATGATATTCTAAAGCGCGAAGTGCGCCTAAAATTTGGTCGTTGCATAGAACACATTCTGTAGAATCATGAATGGAAAAGAATGGGTACCGGCTCCGATCTACTTCATGCAATATTCTGCTTGTGGTAAAAAAATTTCAATTTTTAAAAGGGCACATCATGAAATTGTGGGGGTCCAGACGTCCCCGACCCTCCTACGCTTTGAGCTTTTTTTGCAATTTTTTTAATAATTTTTTTTATGATATCGCTAGTAACTCAAAAAAGAAAATATTCATATCCACTTACAAGGCCTGGGAAGTGCCATTTCCATCAATTTGGAGACGTTTTCGGCCAAAATTTTCCTGTACACTGCGCGCCAACTTATGGTGGCGCTACTCTTAGAATAGTTTGTCTACAGGCTTCGCCCCCTCAGTGGCAAATTCCTGGCCACGCGCCTGAAATACTGCAGGGGAGTTCTACCGGTAAAATATCGTTCTAGAGTGGTTCAAATAGCATATATTACTGTTTCCACGAAAAAAATTCTTCTTTTATCATATTTTATTACTGTATACTGCAGAAGCTTTATCCCAGACAATTTCACAATAACAATAAAAGGAACAACAGAATTGTATACATGCAAGGATTTTTTTCTCTTGGCTAAGCTTCAAACTTTTCCGCTCCCTCTAACAAGCTTCCTGTGGATTGAATCTAAACGTGGAATCAATCAGGAGCAGATTGAGGAGGCCCAGGGGGACACCTCCTCACCGAGAAAAAATGACAGGTGGAAAAAATAAAAGCCTGGAAAGGAAAAAGAAAGGAGAAAGAAAGAAAGAAAGGGGGGGCAAAGATTCTCAAAATTGTCTGTATTCATAATATATATTTCTGCAAATAAATTAAAGTGTAGGGCTACAATGTATGCGAAAACAGGCGAATGGCTTAACAACAGTGGCGCCGGCAAGGGGGGCATGGGGGCGCGTGCTCCCCAGTCGAAAAATTCTGAAAATTTTAAAATGATTCCAAAAGGCGTTTAACCTATAGATTTCTATAGGGGGTAGGGTGAGGTGTGTTTTCGACCGAGTGATGGATCTATTGTAATCATTTTCTATCACAAATGTTTCT
>WURT03137408.1:0-29210 GCA_009936505.3 Holothuria glaberrima | reverse complement strand
GCTGGCGACACTTTCTCAACTCTATTATTTTTATCCCCATTCTTTTTCGGTCAATGAAAGGGCTTGCCCCCCCCCCCCCCCCCCCCCCGCCAGTTCACAGAAAAGAAGCCTCCTTGAGTATATAATAAACGTTTTATTCAATGAAGGAGTCGCTTTTAATTTTTTTTTGTCTAGAGTCTCAACACTGTGCAACTTCTTAAGATCTCAGGGGCAGCAAACGTGGCCTTATTGTCTCATCGCTCTGTGAGGAGGATGAAAAATTGTAGTCTCTTTGGCTATTGGGCTATATATAGCAATTCCAGCTGGAGTAGCAACCGTTGCCATGGTAATACTTAATTTTCCCAAGTTACTAGTCTAAGGGGCTAGGCCCGCTAACCCATAGTGGGGTACCCCAGGGTGACCAGACGTCCATAACTTAAGGAGGGGTCAAAACGTGTCCGTGGGTGTGTGTGCGAAGGTGAGTGTGTATGTGTGGGTGGGTGTGTCCAAATCCTTTTGTTAATATCTCCTTGACAGTGAAATCGATTTTCTTCAAACTTGGTGGGAAGGTGCCCTAGGTAGAGCCCAGGTGCCACACTGACTGAAGTAAATGTCAAAGGTCAAATTATGTGAAAATCACGGTTTAACTATAGTCCCAAGAGGAAATATCCCACTGACATGAAAGTTCACATATATAATAAACGTGTCTTGTACTACCAAACTATGTGGTTGACATGGCAACCAAGATCAAGGTTACGTGATGGAAGGGAAAATACTTTTACATATTTAAAAGTGGAAATTTGGGTCAAAAACTCCTCCTTGTAGGCCAGACCGATTCTTTTCAAACTTCAAGGGAATGTACCCTAGGTTGGAAACTTGTGTCTCGAAGACTCGAGGAAGCAAAGTTCAGATCAGAGGTCAAAGGTCAAATTTTGTGAAAATGGAAAAACCACATTTGTTGGTATAATTCCAAGAGGGAAACATCCCAGTTGCATGACACTTTACACATATGATAAACGTGAGGGATGCTATCAAAATATATGGTTGCCATGGCAACCAAGATCAAAGTTCACGTCGACAGGAGGTCAAATGAACATTCTCTTTTTTTGAAACTGCTACTAAACGGTTGGACCGATTTGGTGGGAAGTACCCCTGTAAAGTATCAGACCCTAGAAAGTAAAGGTAAAAGGTCAGAGGCCAAAGGTCAAAATTGGTGAAAAATGTAACGATCATAGGCTAAAGGTCAAATTGTGCAGAACTCATTTTCTGGTTACAGTTTCAAAAGAAAACATTACAGTAACAGGAAACTTGAAATGTACAATAGGGACAACAAGTAGTACCATAATATTTTGTTACCATGGCAACCGATATTAAAGGTCACATTACAGAGAGTCAAAGTTGTTAATTTAGATTTAAAAAATGCTACTAGTTGGCTGGACTGTTTTTCTTCAAACTTGGTAAAGTGGTGTCCCAAAGTGGGATATTAAGTTACTTAGAATCCAGTAGTAAAGGTCAACGGTGTTGTAATGTTTTTCGATATGATTGATGTCCATAAGTGATGTAAGTCGAAATTTTTTAAAGAACTGTTTCTTAAGATATTACAAGCAAAGATATCAAACTTCTTTACCGACATTGCCATGGAAAGCGACTCCTCATAGAGACAAAAAAAAACTCGGGAGGAAGTGTCAATTTTAACATGCACGTCACTGTATTCAGCGATAGACATATGCGTACAAGACTAAGAACGCATTAATCAAGTGCAGTCTAGTAACAAGGATAGCTTGGTGTGCCTACGCTTGGGATAAACACAGAACACATTTCTCTCGGTGTATTTATCTTAAATATACTTGATGCGCCCTATACTGGGCGTTAAAGAAACGAATGCATGAATTGTTTCCCCGTATTAAGCATGTAAAAAATCAACGCGACCTTTAGGAGTGGTCCAGCATACCCTTAGGGTACGGCGTGAGACCACACTGTGTGTAGCGTCTCGGTACTCAATGACTGCTTAACATTGATGATAGCAACGTAAATGAGCGGTACACAGTGTAGATGCGCTTGTTGTTTGTACTGGCATTCCAATGATGTGCATGCTACGGCGCGCAAGCATACACATCATAGGACACTGAAGGCGTCCTTTTTGCACAACAACAGAAGGACGCGTTAAGGGAAGCCAACACATGCGCAGAAGCCTCCAACGTGGTCAGGCTGATCCATAAATGTAAATAATGTACTATACCTTCAAAGCTTCCTATAGTCAATATTGGTCACAAGTTTTGGAGACGTAGGATTGTCACAGTAAACGATAATGCACAAATGCCTTTTTCATTATAGGTAATAAAAATGAGGGTTCAGTTGCAGTATTAGGTCTAAGTACTAATATCTTGGGGAAGATAACCCACTGCCTTCTACAATGTTGGCTCTTCTTTAACTTTCATATCCTGCTTTATACTTTTTAAACTTTGGATCCAGCAAAAATCCAGCGTAGGTATGGCTAGTTTGGTAGATTACTATTTCTACAAGCCATGTCCTGCGCACAAAAAGTTGCCTTTTAAATTAGGTCCCTAACATTTTTCGGAGGCAAATCTTGGAAAACCTTTTCTTAAGTCGATGGGAGAAAATGGTGTCACATATTTCATTACGTGGGTGGGTAGTCTAGTGTCATGGTTTGACTTGAATGGGTTATTAGCCCTGTTCTCTACAAGAAGTTTACAGTGACGATTCTAGGGGAGTTACCGGAAACAGAAAGAGCACAAACGTGATCACAATAGTCGAGCCAAATTTTAAAGGATCCTGACACTTTAGAGGAGGAACAAAGCTTAAAAAACCTATGCAAACTATTGCCATACGAGTGACTGACAAAAATTACTTTACAAAATATGAGATTTGACACTGATAACGTAAATAAAAAATCTGAGCCCCCGTTTCCCCGTTTAAAGCAAATTATTGCCTACCTGGAAAGTACTGAAAGGCTTCCTAGAACCCTCTTTCTGGCATTCAGCGTCTACTTCAGTACGGAAAAGTGCGAGGCATGAAACTATTCACTTGATCCAAAGAGCGAAATACGGGTAGAGTTGGGTAACGCTTGTATTGTTTGCACACCATCCTGTATCACAGTTCAGTATGAATGCACCTGCCAAAATATTTTTCATTACCGTGCAATGTGTTTTATACGCCATAATGAAACTGCAAAAGATAGTAATAAAAGCTGGTACCACTTGTGTATACATTAATTTTAGCCAGCTCCACCTAACATTCATAACGGTTATTACCATACGGTCTCTTCCTTGTGTACTCGAAATAAGGTCTGACAAGCTGGGCAAATATTTATCTAGACTTGGTGAAAGAATGAATTAATCCTCGTCATTCTGGAATAAGTCTAGTCATACCATCAGGGCCCCGGTCAGTGCCCAGTTTATCTCATTCGGTTTAAATTTGACCAGAACTTTTTTAGAGTGTTTAGGGATAGTTTGGAAGGCATCTCTATGGTGTATCTGTTAGTAATCAAAGAGAGAAATCTTGGTCAAAAGAAATGCAAAGAAAATAGAACAAACACTTCTTTTGATATTCTCAAAAGCTACTTTGTAAAAACCTGTCTCTTTCATTTGCGAAAATAATTAAGTTCCTCGTCTCAATGATGTCATTGGTAACAGCTATCCTACAGATTATCTGTTTTTCGCTTTTCATTGGTTCTTGTCTAATTTTAACAATAACATTCCTAGAAAGTATTTTTTAAATAATATCGCCATTCATTTCCTTTTCAAAATTGTAACTTTTGAACAGGCGCTTAGCCAAGGAGGGGCGAAGGGGGAAGGCGCCCCTCCTTGAGCATATTTTTTTTATTTTTTAATGATTTTTTAAAGATATTGCTAGTAGATAAAAAAAATGTTCAGATGCAACTTACAAGGCCTGGGAAGTGCCATTTCCAGCGATCTGGAGGCGTTCTCGGCAAAAATTTCCTTGTACGCTTCCCGCCAACCTATGGAGGAGCTACGCTTAGATAGTTGCCTAAAGGCTTCGCCCCCTCCTTGGCACATTCCTGTCTACGTGCCTGCTTTTGAATGTTGATGAGTTACCCCATAAGCACCAAGTAGTTCAGGAGGAAACTTACAAAACAGAAAAAACATTACCCTTTAATGCCTCTGATATATGTGGCATTCCTGGCTTTCTTACAAACCTTAAAAAATATTGGTACTTATCAAAATTCAGAGAAAAATGCACTGATTTGCCTCTTGGGGAATCCTGAGGATTATTCTAAGTGCCACTATTTTGCAGGACACATCAATATTTCTATCCTTAAAATTTAATGAAGTTACGTTGCGATGGCGCTATTGTAAAAACCAAATCAGGTTTGTAGCCCTTGTACTACGTGACGTGACTTTTGTTTATCGTTTGTTCACTGTCAATATATTGCATTGTATATCTCGTTCGCAATCCAGTATGTGTAGCGGAGGTTCACCAGAAAGGTTGGCCATATATTTTTTTTTTCACAAATAATCATACCAAGAAGAAACGCAATAGGATGACCCAATTCCTGTGCTGAAAAATAATCCTTCAACAGACCCCATTGAAGATGTCCTCTGACATTCAAAGCTGTAGTACACAACAGAAGGTCTTGTTCCTCCAGAGCAGCAGCTCACATGTAGGCCCACTCTATATTTGATGTAATTGATGTTATAGAACATGGTTAGAATGCAATTTTGACAAAAAACAACATTTTATTTCCACCGTTTCTTCTTTTTTGTGATTAATTAAACCGTTCAGGGGTCTTTTTTAACCGTGCTGATGTCGTAATGGCCTTTTGTGAATTCGTACTGACGCCGCAGCAACGCCGTAGTACAATCGCGGTATTTCGTATTACGCCGTGACAAATCTTGGCAATACCATACTGCAGAGGTGGCGCCAGGGGGACAGGGGCTGTAGCCCCCCCCGTTGGGGAAGTACAGCCACCCCCGTCGGGGAATTTTTCTCATTTCGTCGGGGAGCCGGACTGGATGAGCAAACAGTGTACACCCCGACGAGGGTTTGTTACCCCGACGAAGGCTTGTTCCCTAGATTGTCTATCCATTTCCAACAATAATAAGCAAAAATTTCAATAATAAAGGTGAAAATTTTTCGCGCGCTTCGCGCGACAGGACTGGCTGTCTTCGCTTCTTTTTTCGGTCTATCCGACTCTCTCCCCTCATGTTTCCATAGCCTAACACCGTGACAATTCTAGCATAGGGGATAAGTTTGAGTCTTGTGACTCTCTTCGGACGTCCTGGAAGGGATAAATAATATTGCAATTCCTGTATTCACTGAAAAGTTCACAAGTAACGGAACGCGATTAATTAGCTTGGAGAGCAAACTCAAGAGTCCTGGTAAGCTTGCAAAATAGGTTGGTATGCTCTTGCCGTTATGCGCCGACGCAGAGAGACCAGCTTTCATGGTAACCTACCGTAGTCTACATTTTTGATGCCGTTTTGTGGGGAATGCCCGACCTTCACCCAGTGAAGGCTAGTTGCTGCGTCGTGATAAGTGAACAGCCTTCTCCGCAGTTTATATTTATTTACGAAATAACATTTTCTGAGAGAACAATCCAGTTCAAGAAAATGTCAAAAATGCAGGTTCTGGCATAGGGGGTAGGGTGAGGGTCGGAAATTTTTGATCGGTCACTCCCCCCCCCCCGTCGGGGAGCTTAGATCCCCCCGTCGGGAAAATCCTGGTGCCACCCCTGTACCGTAGCTTTACCGTCATACTTCGTAACACTGTAGTGGCATTGTCGCACCACTGCCGTACTGCATCTTGACGTCGTCTTGATATCGTCTTGACGAATTGTAATATTCGATTGACCTTGAACTTTTGAGTACGAATTTGTACGGTAGTACGCGATTTTGCTACGGTATATCACAATTTTTCAAGTTTGAAAAATCGTGCGCTATCGTAGCTCCAACGTAGCAGAAATCATGAATTGGGAAGACGGCATTAGACAAACATGTACTGAGATGTAGGAGGTGGCAGCAGGTAGAAACATTAATATTAAAGGGAAAATGCAGTCCCCCCAATTTGAGTTAGTGCATCCCGGTACACTAGTTCAGGAATGGCCCATATTAATCATGTGACAATATTTTTGTCACTTATCTTAAATTTATGTAGAATAACTTCTTGCTTTACCTTCAGTATTCAATGATTCAATCAGGAATCATTATAAAAAATATTTGTGAGAGAAATATGAGGAGATCTGTAAGATGTAGAAAATTTTTGAAAATAAACTTGGGGCGACTGCCTTCTCCCTTCAAAGGTAACAATGAAGTTCATCTGTTTGTTGAAAAAGGAGAAAGGGGGAAATGGTTGCATGCTATAGCTTTACAATTTGAGACAAAATTCTCATCGAAGAATGGAGAGTTTCATGCACTTCTAAAAGACTTCTAAAAGTCCATGACGTCGAGTTCGCTTTTTAACAGTTTTGAAAAAAAATAACACGTTTTACTCATCTTAAAAGGAAAATGCAGTCCAGTCCCCCCCCCCCAAGTTTTAATTAGTGTACCCCGTCATCCTACTTCAAGAATGACTCGTTTCAATCATGTAACAATATTTTTGTTACTTATTTGTTTAATTCATGCATAGTAAGACCTTGTTTTACTTTCAGTACTCAATGTTTTTGTACAGAAACATACAAAAAATACTTGAAAGCCCAACAAGAGGAGAATTGTAAAATTTAGCAGATTTTTGAAAGTAAAGTTGGGGGGACTGCTTTCTCCCTTTAAAAAATGAATTTTCCCTTTGTCGTAATCTCTTTTCTTTGCTCCCAAAATAAAAAATGGCCTCCAAACTTATTTGTTTAATTCATGCATAGTAAGACCTTGTTTTACTTTCAGTACTCAATGTTTTTGTACAGAAACATACAAAAAATACTTGAAAGCCCAACAAGAGGAGAATTGTAAAATTTAGCAGATTTTTGAAAGTAAAGTTGGGGGGACTGCTTTCTCCCTTTAAAAAATGAATTTTCCCTTTGTCGTAATCTCTTTTCTTTGCTCCCAAAATAAAAAATGGCCTCCAATCTAAAAACTGCCTCTTAAAATCTCCCAATAACTAACTTGATCGTGAGTTTCCGTTAGCCTTTACTTTTCATGTTTTCCACCAAATGTGGGAACTTTAAGCACAAAAAACATACGATGAAGTGGTATGGGTTTCATTTTGACACTTTTACATGTAAACCTAACATTACCCTCAAGGTAGTACCCTTTGTGTATACTTAAATGTGTTGGTTTTTAGGGTCAAGCATCTCATGCTTTCCCTTTAAATGACCCACAGAATCTAACATGACCCCCAGACTGCCTCTCGTGAGGTTGCCGTAGCTAACATTTTAACATTTTTCACTCCAATTTTGAGAGCAATGTTAAGAAATATTATCAAGTGGTTCAGAAGTTATAACATGACACATTGGTGTCTTTCAAATCCCAATTGGCGGCAATGGTAACTCTATGCTACGGAAATGGCCACATTTGGCAAATGATAAAACGTTGTGTTGGTTCAGTTAGCCTTTTATGCATGTAAATTGCCCACTAAAGGTAAGTTTTTTGGGGGGACGAGTTTCATTATATTTTAAAATAAATTCAGTACTTAGACCGAATAAATTATATTTGATTAAGCCTTCTCACTCTGATGAGTGATTATAGTTTAGTTAAGTGTATTTCATGACATGTGACCCCTTCAAGTGTGTAACAAAATAACAAATGAAAAGTAAATACCAGCCATTACAAATGGATGAAGTATGAAGATAAAACAGAAAATACAAACAATACAATAAGAGCTTAAAAGAGCTTGATTTAGAAAAAAAATAGATTGAAAACTAAACATTTTGAAAACTAAGTACAAACTTTGCCAAGAATATTTCGATGTTTTCATATGTTTTTTTAATGTATTGACAGCTTTAAATTGTAAATAAATTACAAAGTTACATGGAGGGTAATGACAGGCACTATGATCTGTTATCTCAAGAGTTCCATCTTAAAAAAAAAAGCCAGGGCCAAATTTTAACCCATTCCAGATCAGCAGCCTACTCGACATATCAACAATGGTCCATATTAGATTTTTTTACAATCTAAGTCTGATCAAATAAATGAACCGGGTCCCGGGTCCCGGGTCCCGGATCGATGCCCGTTTGATCTGGTCACTTTTAACAGTGGACTGTAGAAAGAGAAAATATTTTGCTTTGTCTTTGATACCTTAGCGCCTGTTCATAATTTGTCGCTTTGATTTAAATCATATAAGAAAGAGCTCGGTACCATGTTCTCTATAAAGCGTGAGAATTGAGATTAGAATACATTCCTACTCATGGACCTGATGCTTTAGCCAAGTTCTCTTTAAAAAGGCGCAAAATGGGCACATGAGGGAATGGGTATAATTGTGCGCAGTACGGTACATGACGATGGCCATCTAAGGAAGGGGGATTGTTTTCGAGACAGGTTGTGATTGACCATGGGTCATTTTCAGAGATTATTTTTACCAAACGCTGGTGATAAAGCTTTATCAAAACTAAAACAACGAAAACCTAACTCATTTCTATGCGGAGGCCAAAGAATGTGAAAAGTGACACTACTTCATCTTGCCAGTGGAGTGATTGCAGTTACTTCCAAATAAGATACCTCACAGACAGAAAATAAATACAACAAAGTAAAGCACTTGGCTTATCAAAGGAATAGAGCTTACAGAGACAATACTAGTTACTTAGTTATAGCAAAATATGTCATGATTTTCTTGCCTACACAACCTAACACCACATCCTTTTTAACAACTTGTGGGGCTCTGGGTGGAACAAGATTATGGAACCCTTCAGACAAAACAAGTTTGGTGTTTAAAAGGCAAGGGATAGACTAGTCTTCTCTAAGACATTACTAAATTGGTACAAACCTTTCCTTCTGATGTGAGGGCGCATGTCAACTGAATAGTATTTAACTGGAGTGTTCCAATACTAGCTAGAAATTCTTGATTTAATAGAGGGCATGAGTACAGTTATCATTTAACAGTGACACTGAGCAAGTATAAGTCCTTACTTGCCGAGCAAAACTACTGGCACAGACTGGATACAACTCCGTAGTGGCCGTGGTATCTATATACTGACTGGTATAGTGACATCCACATTGTAAGAGAAGAATGGAGGGAGAACTTTTCAGTAACATCATAAATAACTGAAATGACAGAAAGCACATCGTTTCTTGTCTTTTCCTGATTAATTTGGAACCAAAGTTTCTAAAATGAGAGCTGCTAGTCGCTTAATTTCGACATCATTTTGACTGATAAATTTGTCTCACTTTACAGCAGTTTTAAAAGGACTAATTTGTTCATTGGGGACGTATAGCTCCTTTGTGGAGAAGAACTCTACAGGGAGTACACTAATGGTTTCGCCCTCCGTCACTTAACCATAAGGTCAAGGGGACTTTGGTTAAAAGTAGTTTTAAAAAACATCAGTCTTCTTGTCGATGGGCACTTGCTCTTTTGACTGTGGATTAAACGTTCTTGCTTAGCCAAACCACCCATACTTCTTTTCAGGTACTCCTGCATCGTCCAAACAATATGGCAATTCGCTATTGGTCCCAAGCCAAAATATTCCACGCGCTTTGGATTGGTCAGCGAACAGTCCCAGACGAGGGCAGCCATCTTTGTGGCATTCGGTGCACTTACGATCTTCGAAAGCTTCCCATGAGTCACATGGATAACCGATGAAACGACACTCGGTGGTTATACTCTCGAGAAACAGGCGCTGTGATCGGACATGGTCGCATAGGTTACGAGCAAACGACCATCTACATCCCGGTTGGCGAGTTCCTCCATTTGGAAAGAAGTCCTGATGTCCTAACTTTAGATGGGATTTGTGTGGAGATAAAACAGATAAGAAACACAATCTGAAAATAATGAAAGCAAACCCATATACTTGGAAAAGTCAAAGTGTAGTCAAAGAGAGAACAAATTAAATATTACTTGCGCTGGCGTTCGTATCGATCAGATCATCACGTATTACGTTTAGTTCGTAAAAGCCTATCTATATTCGTACACGGCCATACGGAAAGTGATTCCTCATAAGCTCAGGGCGTCGCCAAGGGGGACTCCGGGGGTACGTCCACCCACCCCCACCCCAAAAAAGAACGCTGGGTATTCCCCGCCGTGTGTCCCCCCCCCCCCCCACGATGGGATTTGGAGTATAAAAAAAAAATTGTTCTCAAAACTACAATTTTGCGACACTTTTCGCGTGCTTCTTTATGTTGAACTATGTAAAGGACTTCATTATTGGGAGATCTAATCCACAGCTATTGTTTCAACATTTATTTTCAACAGCTTATACCAGACTTCTGCGGCCTTGAGTCCTCTCTCTATGATGCAAATCCACATTGATTATCTTTTAGTCAGATTTTATGTTCGAAAACTTTGCAATTTACGTTGCCCACTTCAACGCTTATCCAATAAATATGAGGATAATATCCGTTTATTTTAGATACCTGTACCTTCGAAGGGGGAACTTTGCTCTCCTGTATCCTCGCCGAGGAGGAGTCAAGCACCACACGAGAGATCATGAAGTGGTGATACTTCCAAAAGGAGTGTAAGAACTTGGAGGAAGATTTCATAGATACTTAACACCAGATTTCTACTCGCTTGGCGTGTGCACCAGGGGTCCAAAGGGCGCGAGCCAGCCTGTTTGATTTATTGCTGAAGAAAATGAAGGATATATATCTGTCATAATTATAATTTTAAGGACCCAAAACCCATTGAACCACATTCAAGGGTTTCTTTTTCCAAATCTTCCCTGCTTGCCCCGGATCCAGCCACGGATGGGGGTCAAGGGGAAGCCCCCTGAAGATTTTTCGCCCCCTAGAGAAGTTTCAAGTTGAATTGACTTAATACATTTTTAAACATTTGCCCCCCCCCCGAAAAATTTTTCGCCCCGCTGGAAGCCATTTCGCTCCCTTCAGTACTTTGTCTGACCACGGCCTTCCTGGATCGACAGCCGTACATGCTAATGTGAAGGCTTTTCCTCAGTGGCAAAGGTTGTTGTCTCAGCATTAGTTCCTTAAGATGATCCATCGTCCCCACTCACCCTTCCTCCCCCAATCATTGAATCGTTAATTCCTGTAAGGCTAACAAAATTGGTCAAATTGTGATTTCTTTTTTGTGGCCTGTTTAGTACAGACCATCCAATGCCATTTTGGAGATAATCCAATGTTTCATTTTAATGGTCACAATTTATAATACCCTAGAGCCTCTGGACATCGCCCCTGGACGATCAATGGAGCGTTGTCCCTGGACCCCACCAGGGGGCCCTACTGTGGGCCTCTGGGGCTCAATGCCTACATAAGAGCACTGCACGTCACTACGGGGTCCCAGAGAAGCTCAGTCCTTATGGTGTGCCCCTCCGGTGAAACGCTTGCCCCACACCAGTGCCCCCTACTTCGAAAAGTCTGGAGAGGCCACTGCCCATTAGTAATGGCCTGAAATTACAAAAAGATCCATGGACTGTTTAATCATGCCACATTTTCCTTTTTACCTATACTCATTCCACCCTCTCCGAAAACAAAAATCCAGCTGATTACAACTTGCAGATCTTTTACGTCACTAATTTTGACTCCATTTATTTTTCCAACCATTCACATTATGACTTTCCTTTACTTACCGTGTACTAGTTTGTGGGGCAGACAAATCCTATCGACTGCCGAGTAGGCGGTTACATCCCTTTTGTCCTGAAACTCTATGTTCCGACAGTATGTGAACATGCAGACATGCAGCTAGTTTATGGGGCAAACACACTGGCGTAGGAAGCAGGGACTGGGGGAACCTGCCCCCATCGAAATTTGTGGAGGGCGGAAGTATGCTTTAGCCCACCCCACCCCCCTAATCCACAGCTATTGTTTCAACATTTATTTCCACAGCTTATACCAGACTTCTGCGGCCTTGAGTCCTCTCTCTATGATGCAAATCCACATTGATTTTCTAAATACACACACTTTCCAAGCACGAAAATCCGTTATTTGTCTCTTCTGTGAGAAATGTCAAAAATTTGCAGAAATTTACCTTTAAATTTGTCCAAAAATAATGCACCAAATTGCATCTAAGAACCCTCAAATATCAAAAATTTTCCAAAGGGGAGGTGGACACCCCTCCCCTTAGACCCCTCCCCCGGGACGGAGGTCCGAAACAAGGTTCAGCCACCCCAGTCTTGAACAGCTTCCTACGCATATGGGCAAACATATCCTATTGACTGCCGGACAGGCGGTCACATCTCTTACGTTCTGACATTCTGTGTTCCTACAGTATGTAGGCCTATACATGCAAACATGCAGCTTTGTGTTATGGATCCAAATGCACAAATATGTAGTCACCAATTTACATCTAAGGACTCGTAAATATTTAAAAAATTCTCAACGGGGAGGGTTGCCCCTTCCCTTGAACGCCTCCAAAAATATGGCGTCTAAAATATTCGGCTTCTCCTGACGGAGAGAGCCTAATACACTTATGACCTAACCTTAACCCTACTCTAAATCTCCTTACCCTAACCCTTTATTCGTCGGAAGACAGAGACCGGAACAAAGAGGCGTCGGAATATAGAATAGGAAAAGTTAAATACAAACTTCACTCACTGTTAAGTTTTCATGAAGCCATCTTCCTTTCCAACTTACACAATGATATTCCCACAACAAAATGGAATAATTGAACACTGAGATTACAGTTTACAAGTACTTTGAACCAATTACCGGAGACTCTGTTCCATAGAAGCCGTCTGTATGAATGACGTCGACAAAGTCGGCATCGGTCGGGTCAAGTTTACATTCTGCTTCAAAGATTGATTGGCTCTCGTCGAATCCAAGTCGAGCTGCATCAAGACCTGGGAAGAAATTCAAACAACGAGAAAGGTCTATTACTAGATTTGCAAAATCGTGACGAAACAACTCCCACAATTCCCACTGGGCAATTTCCCACCAGGACACTTACCACCTGCCCTACAACTCCCCTTACACCCCCCCCCCCCCCACCACCACCACCAGAATATTGGGAATTGTCGAGGGTGGAAATTTGGCAAAAGTTTGATTCCATAGTTTCCATTTATTTTTCCCAGGGACCTTAAGTCAGCCCTGGATTCCTCGTTTCTACAGGGTTTCGCTAATCGTGATTTAAATAGTACTGGTCAAGGTCATACACCCACCCCACTCCACTCCACTGAACCCCACTTTTGAGATATTGTTGACCCTCTTAGGTCTCAAGAGAAAAGTCGGCGATATTGGACATGCATCACTAAGGGGTTCTAGTTAAGCACAAAGAATCGGTAAAACTTAGATGTTTTTAAAAAACAAACACAAGCCCTAAGCCCCGTTGGAACCTCCACTCCAACAATGTGGTGTGAACCTATAATGCTTTAAATAAGTTTTTCGGAGATTTTGATAAGTTTAGGGCTATGTTTGTGTTTTTTCTAAACATTTTAATCTTTGGCCTTTTATTTGTGTACGCAATACGTTTGACGTCCAATATGGCGATACAAGAAAAACTAATAACATTATAACTTCACGTGAAGAGCCTCTTTGGCCCTATTCTTGACGCAAAGGGTTCGTTTTTTTTTTTTTTTTTTTTTTTTTTGAAAATGACAATTTGTAACATTGCACAATAACCTTTGATTTTCTGTCCGGTGCTCTCATTTTTAGGATATTGGTTTAGGAACAACATCAGCCGATGTTCAGCACTGAATTATCAGAGTTTTGGCAACGTTTTTGGTAATTTTGGTACAACAACATTGACATCAGACATCTAGCGTCACTCAACCCTTAAAGTGCACGAGTTGTTACACTTCATTGAAAAGTTCCGGTTAAGCAACGGATTCGTTCAGAATTACTGTTTTTGTCTTTCAGTACTTCCAGACCATTTGTTTGTCAATTTGCATGGAATGGTGGATGCCAGCTTAAAGGGAAAATATTTTTGTTAGTGAATTGTGAAATTCAAGAGGAAATTCTCCTTACTTTACCTATTGTTTGTAATAGTTATGTTCAAAACGTCTTCAGAAGTGCTTGTAATGCAATCAGAGTAGATTTGCAAGAGTTTGCTGATTTTCAAAGCAAATTTTGGGGCGACTGCCTATTGTATTAAGGTTTCACTAGCTTAGTGGTCAGAGCATCCGCCTTGTATGCGGGAGGTCGCTGGTTCGAATCCTGCTTAAGGCTAAGTTTTCCATTCACATATAATTATTCTCTTTCAGTATAAGGTTATGCCTACGTTGGAGGAATAAAGGCCTAAGGTCTTTGACTATTCAATATAGCATTGGTTCACTCAATCATATAAAAATCGCAAAGTCACTTTACCTACTATATATATATATATGCTATATTGATACATTACCAAATTTTTGCTTTGAGTTTTGGGTTCTTGGGCTGAGAGTGGAGAATTATCGCTTGGGATTGTGTAATTCAGGGAGAGGGTGTTAGGACCTGGGGAGAGGCTAAACAGAAAGTAAATTGTGGGAGCTGGCTAGCTGCCTACAAAGATTGGCGTAAATAAAACAAATCAAATGATCTCAGAAGTTCTGAGTAATTCGTACCGTATCAATCTTATAGACACAGGGCAAAAGTAAAACAGGGTGGCATGTCCATCGACGTGACCTGCAAGATTTCATTTGTACCCAAGGGCGTAGGAAGCGGAGGCTGGGGACGCATCCCCCCAGCGAAATTTGTGGGGCGTAAGAATGCTTCAGCCCCACACTTTCCAAGGATGAAAACCCCTTTATTTGTCTCTTCTGTAAGAAATGTCAAAAATTTGCAGTAATTTACTTTAAAATTTGTCCAAATGATGCACTAAATTGCATCAAGACATCCTCAAATATCCAAAAATTTTCCAGAGGGGAAGGGGACACCCCCTCCCCTTAGACCCCTCCCCACCACGGCGATCCGAAACAAGGTTCAGCCCCCCAGTCTCGAACAGCTTCCTACACCTATGTTTGGACCGGTAGCGTTTTTACTCAGATGATGAATGTGTACCCGTATTCCACGTACCCTTTGCCAAGAAAAACTGCTTTAAAATGAACCATTAACGATAGTATACGTTTTCTTTACCTGTTATTCTTGCCAGTCCCGGTAGACTCGCTCCCACGTAACCGGCTATATGAGCTCCTAGACTATGGCCAATCATATGAATTGCTTCCGGAGGTGTGCCAGTCAATGAAAATATTTTACGCAACATTTCGATAACTTCCAGGGCAACTACCCTGGTGTTTTGACGGGTTTTGTAGTAGATATTCCAGGGATTCCAATACGAAAATTCTAAGTTAGCTCCCGCTGACCAGTCCACCATGAGAACATTAAAATCACCCTGCGAGACAAAGGGATGGAAAAGAAATGCTGAAACGGATCAAATCGATGATCTGGTTCCACCAAAGTTACACTCTACAATTGATTCACGATTAAACTTGTTGAGATAGGTTGAATGTTCTTTATACATTTTTCAGACTTGACAATAGGGAGGTAAGTGGCTCAACATTTGACTGGGTCTAGTACACATTATCAAATCTGACTATTGAATTTAAACTGTAAAGAAGGATCTAGGCTCAAAGCATGTATTTATATAACAGAGGGGAACTTATTCCAATTATTCTGGTGAAATTTGTATTGAAATCCGATAAGTGGCTCTCAAGTATTATCATTTAAAGTTGTCATATTTTCAAAGAAAATGAACTTGAAGCAAGCACGTAGGACATCATAACCTCACATTAATGACCACTCCTTTATTTTTCTTTAAACATAATAACCAATTTTCTCCTTCATAATCCCATGTTATCGGAAAGTAAATGCATGAGAGACATGGGAAATTTACAAACTTCAAATTCCCCGTGGGGAGGTCCTATCCCTATTCAAGGTCAACACAACAGACTTGGAAAATAAAGGAAACAAAGCGGCATCGCTAATCAATGTGAAGAAGTGATATAAGCCCTGCTTGCCTCAAGCTCACTTTGTTGGTGCACAAATGTAGTAACTTCATTTGCTGATATTTCAAGAACTACATGTCCGAACTGAGTGGAAGTTTCACCAAACTGTTTAGATTTGGTTCCTCTTTCAAATATGAGAATTTTTTTTGCTTAAACCATGGGCGGCGATCCCGGGGGACAGTGGGACATGCCCCCCCCAATATTTGAGAAATCGCCCATTGACCTTGATTTTTTACATAGAAAATTGTTTGAAAAATAGGGTCATGTACTCTTCAATATTGAAAACAGTCGAATCCCTTGGCTTAAACCCTTCCTTTAAAACCAATATCATAAAAAAAATGTTTAATAAGAGCCACTTTATGTAAAGAAGTGGCTAAGCCTCATCAAAATTGGTCGTCCTGAAGTCCACATAATATTTATATATGATAATAATTTCCTTCATCGGGTAAGTCTGACCACTTAAGTTTTTTTCTATCCTGGGTAGCCCTTTTCATGGGGGGGGGGGGGGTAAAAATGGTCAAAGTCTGTATCTGTACTACAATTACCTTATGCGATAAAAAAATCCCCGACTCAGTTGTCAAAATGGACAGATTAGCTTTTGGAATGTAAACGGTCTATTTCAGGTAAAACGTTCAATGAATAAGGAAAAGACAAATAGACAAACGTTTAATGCTTTTCTGCAAGGAGTTCCTTTCAGTGTTTACAATGCCAAGTTCTCCTACTGATGTCCCCTACAGGTGCATGTAGGATCCAGGGGGAAGCAGAATCCTGAAACTTTGGTACAATAGCTGAAATTGGGGACATGAACAGGAACCAGGCTGAATAACAAATGACAAGGAATCAGACTTGTAGCCTGTCAATATGGAGGCTGAACTCGGAGAATTGGTGGTCGGGCCTGTGGCCAAGGGTAGCCAAGGGGGGAGGCCTCCTGAAAATTTTTTGGCTCCCTGTAAAAGATTCAAGTGGTCATTGACTTAATACATTTTTTACACATTTGGCCACCCTGAAAAATCCCCCCCCTGGAAGCTATTTCGCCCCCTTCAGTACCTTGTCTGGCTATGGGCCAGCTGGTGGTGCGTATGAAATGGATGTTCGACGGAGGGCTTTCAGAAATCTAAAAGTAGCTGTCAAAACAGATAAGTAGTTTAATACGTCGTGCTTCTCTTCTCTCTTTCCGGTTCCCCTAATGTATATTTTTTTACGACCCAGTATTGTTAGAGTTAGGACTCTGCCACATCTGTCCCCGGTCAAATCAATGATGCATGACCTGATAACACAAGGTAAATCTTGCCGTTAGATATTTTCATTTTACACTCCGTGTATTACACACGTTAAAGAGAAAATACAGTCACCCCAATCAGAGTTAGTATGCCCCGTCACTCTAGGTCATGATTGACTTATTTTGATCATGTGACAATATTTTTGTTGGTGAATTGAGAAATTCAAGGAGAATTTCTCCTTGTTTTACCTATTATTTGTAATAGTTAGGTTGAAAACGTCTTCTGAGGTGTTTGAGTGTGAAGTGAGCACACAAAACCCATTGAACTGATACTAAATATTATACCGCTTTCAATAGAGCATCTTTGGTGGCGCTGTTGGTGGTATCCAAAATTCCTCCATTGAAGCCGTGTATCAGAATTTTGGTTGGCAGCTCACCCCTGAAAAATGAAGCCGTTATTGTCTCGTTCACTCGCCAGTTCAACTCTTGATAATAGTCGATATTTCTTCTTGTGAAGAGAAAAAATCGTGTATTGATCTCCTCGGGTGAGTTCGGTGGAAATCCGAATTCAGAAGAATGACATCTCAAATCGTCTGACAAACATGGCAAACCGTCAAAACATACTTCGTCAGCACCAACTGCAGATATGAAAGGAAAGTAACAGGACTAAAGGGCCAGTATGAATGAAAACTTACACTGATATGACTCTCGTTTCAGAAGCAGCTTGAAGGAGGCATGGAGTCATTTTCCTCCGAGTGTGAGTTTCTAACCATAATAACCACGCCATCTCCCTCACCAGCTTCTCCCCTCACCCTTGTATCTCTCTCCCCGCCCTCAATTGAAAATTCCTGGGGTCGTCACCGCTTGTAGCTTAGCACGAATATAACCTTGACGCCACGTGTAGGAAATGACGATACTTTTATATGGAGCTTGTCATATCACAACACAGCACTTTTTATGTCCATGACATATAATATGTAGTCTGTATATACATAAGAAAACAGGAGCAGAGAATGACTCGGTAAGTGGACGAAACTCCATCACGTGATCTTGCATGATGCCGAAGCTTTTCGGCCATGTCTTTCGACAATGTTATCTAAAGGCTTCTTGGTAACACCATCTTGATTATTGTAATGACTATTCGCGCTATACACCAAAAGCAGATGTTTCTTAGAAGATGACAGATCAATGTCAATGGAAAATAGTTGCTAGCAACTGATAATTACACTAGATCATACAACAGGAAGTTTCAGGATGTGCATTGCACATCTTTTGTCTGCTCCCAAGCTTACCTAATCCGCTGCGCCGGGAACGTTGTATTGAAATTAAATTAAACCGAGCTAGAATTTTGCATAGCACTGTAGGAAAGGTTTTCAATTAAGAGTTTGAACGGGTGTAGATAATATAATTCAAAGATGACGGCTTTGAAAATTATAAACTTTTCATCAAAATTCGTCAGTTTACATACGACAAAGACACGTGTCATGAAGCTCGAGAAGAGAAGCGAAATCATACTGTGTCAGCTGGTCAACTGTTTAGGGCCAGTCAGGTGATTATAGAGGATTCCAATAGGAATTGACGATTTGAGGGATAAAATAACAAAACCAGACAGTTTATTGAACAAATCCCTTATGATAACTCATCTCCTTTTGGAAGAGTGTTATTTTGAAGTGTTTGGAGAAGAGACCTTACATTAAAGAACATTTCAAGTACAACAATGTTACAAAGACACGCGTGCAGTAATTGAAACGCAACTAACATCTGAGTTCACCTAATCACAAGATAACGCTTTTACAAAAGTTTTACCTTATACGAGTGGTTATATAGACTTGACAACAGGGACAGGCTATCAGAAAATTCTGGGCCAGATTCTTTAAGACTGACTGTATCGTCATTTTCCCTTCATTTACCTCTCAAAATACAATTATGAAGACGGAACTAGATATTTAAAGACATAGACTCGTCACCCCGAAGTATATATTTAGGGTGGGGGTATCAAATTTTCAGTTGTTGACTGCTCACTGATTGACAGCAAAGTTTGAAAATTCAAAAGATGCAGAGTGGCTCACAGTCATAGCCGTACTGGCCAGGGGTGCTGGGGGCGGCCTCCCCCAAATGTCAGAAACCTGACTTATCGAGCAATTTTTTTGTCTCAGTCGGGCGGAAATTGGACAGTTAAATGAAGTCTGAAGTCGGGCAAAAATCAACGCCTCCCTGGGTAAAACAGTCCCTTACGGCCATGGTCACATTCCACACAATGCAGAGAGAGTGCTCCGAGCAGGGAGCTGTTTAACAGCTCCCTGCTTCGAGGTAGTACTTCCATGCTTGGATTACACATTATAGCCTTGTATGCTCAACAGGACACTGCCTTAGGCGATAAAATAGGTCTGTGTCTGCAAAAGGAGGAGCTTTATACGGTTGTGGGAAGAGATATAATTTGCGTAGTTGGAAAAAGAGGAATTGTCTTGGATGACGAGATTTGCCCTTTTAGTGGAATTTCAATTGGAGCATTAAAATTAACAAGAAACAAAGACCGCGGAAGTAAAAGATGATAAACTGCAAATGGTCTCCTATCATAGTCACATGCATTACTAAAATTACTGTCTCGTACTAAAATATGTATCATGTAGGACAAATTAACTTTCCTCAAGTCTAGGCAAGCTTCACAAGCCAAGGATCGTATTTCTGAATTTAGGGAGACCTCTTTCATGGACCAGTTATGGGCAAATTACAAGTGGTTTCCACACATGTACTGTCTTTATAGAGCAGTCTGTGAGCTTCTGTTTTTCAAGATTCATATCTAGTACTACATATATACACCCTAAGAATGTCTGGAAAATTTTTATTTTTTTAGGTACGTATGTGAAAACCTGGGAAAAAACAGCAGAATTTGGGTAACGTTAACTACCTCAAATTAGTAGCATAGCCTATATACTCGTGTATTTTTGACCGTTAAATGGGTCCTTCGTAGACGAAATTGGGCCGTTAACATTTCACCTAAAGTGTTGAACTGGTCAGCCATTCGACATGAAGTTGTACTTTACAAGACCTGAATTTTAAGTTAACCTTAGCTATGAAAACTCAAAAATATGTGTTACAAAGCTTAAAAAGTGCATCCAAATGGGCCAACTCCCATCTCCACAGGACATTCCTGAACTGAGATATATTAAATGTTGAAGCTTGTGATATGATGTACTCAAATTACCGTCTCTGTTTTTCTTTGCTTTTTCGAAAGCCACTGTACCTTGTGCCAAAATGTGATCGCTGTCTTACTGTGATAGGGTGGCTTGGCTATATAAGTCCTCTCCGTACAACATGCTTTGCAAGGAAAAAGTAAACATTTCAAGGTCATATAAACATCTTTATTTTAAAAGGAAACAAAAGCAGAGCAGGTAATGTGAGTTGTAGAAGAACATAACCAATTATTTCGCAATCGACAATTTCAAATTAAGTGAATAAATTTCAACATTTTATATCTCAGCAACGAGTAAGCTATGAAAATAGGAACTGGGTGAATGAAATTCATTTTCCAATACCTGAAATATATATTCTTGTAATTCGAGACTTTATGACCAATTCAAAATATATGTGCCCAACATATCCTGTTGTGTATAGGTCTCCTTTCGCATAGTACTTTAAACATAACGGTACACCTTCCCACAACACACTAAGGTCGTTACAAGTATAATGTGTGTGATTCACCGTTCTAGTACTACCCATATATGGTCCTTCACTAAACAATACTTTTTATAGCAATGCATCTTTAAAGCTTCGTAAACAGTGCTCCGGCTGCCGCAAGTTACAACCATATTTAAAGTAATAACTAGGTTAAAAGACGTGTGTGATGGCCCGAGTTTAATGCCAACGCATTGATGAAGCCTACAGACCTCTTTATATTTCTGGGGCGTGTTCCTTGTAAAGCTTTACACTTCAAATGCTACATTTTATGTAATCTAGTAAACTTTGGTTTGTTGCACTTTTTCGGTTATATTTACTAAAAATTTGGTATAATGTAGAGTAGACACCAGAGAACCAGAAAAGTGTGTGCTTCATTTTTTTAATGTGCTAAGGGGTACCGGCATTTTGATCATTTGGCTGATTTCTTTCGATTCAACATTTGGGGTTCAAAACCTTTTGAGGATTGGAAAGTGGTAAAATTCAAACAGTGTCCCACAATAAACCAAACATTCTCCCAAAAATTTTGATTGTTTTCTTACTTGCCAAATTTCGCCGACAAACAGCGTTTTTGGCAATTTTAGTGCTTGGAACCATTTTTGGGTATCACATTCTCTCAAATTTTATAACCAGACAGCCTTATCTTTTGTTTATGGAGAGCCAAATAGCTAGCCTGAGATACGGAGAAAATTCGGACTCCCACATTCAAACCTAAGGCAGGTATACACGAGCAACATTTACAAAACATTCCCAAAACATTTCCAAACATCCACTGGCAGCAAATCCAAAACATGCTTGTTTTCGGTTTGTTGCACGGTGTAGACAGGGTATACAGCATGTTTTGAAAATGTTTTGAAAATGTTTGGAAAATGTTGCAGAAGAAATGTCCTGTCAATTCTTTTCAAAACATTTCTTCAAAACATTTTCAAAATGTTTTCAAATTGTTGTTACCCTGTGTACACTGTGCAACAAACCGAAAACAAGCGTGTTTTGTGTTTGTTGCAAGTGAAGTGTTTTGAGAATGTTTTACAAATGTTGCTCGTGTATACAGGCCTTTATAAGAAATGAATGGTACTTAAAATTCGTAGTTTTGTTTTTCGTCAGAAATTTTGGCATCTGGTGTGTTTTTAGACCCAATATCCCCTTCAATTGAAACACTAAAGGTAATATCTGCTACCCAAAGTAAATATTTTGTTGACAAACACATACACCGACTGCTTTTGAATAAATTGATATTCGTGTCGATATGCAGTCCGACCCCAACCTCAATTTATCTCCTACATTTTTCTATTCACCTTTCTCAATATTCAAGTGATATTAAACGCATCTTTGACGATAACGAAAAATGGCACAGGTAATATATATATATATATATAAGGTCAAAGTACTGCGTAGCACTTATAAAGTATGTAGGTCGAAAAATGTAGTTAATAGTGCTAAAGGTTTGTGAAAAATTCCACGACGTTTCGGGTCTAAACCCTTCATAAGGTGTGCGAAAAATGCAACTGATAGTTGACACGGCCAAAAATTAGAATAAGGGCACGGACAAATCTAGTCGGACAAACCGTTTATAGGTTTGTTCGTACTCAAAGTTGTTAACACAGGTAACAACAGATATATATATATATATATATATATTATGTGTGTAAAAGGCTTACAGTGAACAAAAACAAAATGTGATATAAACTTGTTCATTGGTCCAATCAGTGAGTTGCTGGTCTCTCTGGTCTGATTGAGCAGTTGAGGTTTTTCTCAGGTATATTCTTTTGTCATAGAAAATGATTATATATTTCTTCCTTCTTTAAAGTTCAAGGCAGTCTTGTAATGCATGAAATATTAAAACACAATGTTTTGAATTTTTCTGTCAATGCTCCGCCTCAATAGTCCAAACAGATTTACGTATCATTAATTACAACAAGGAAGTACTACCACGGAACTTCCATGATTAAAGCTCGTTACGATGGCGTTATGATAGAATAATAAAGTTAAATTCATCAAAAGATTAAAACTACATAAACATATAAGTGGAAAAGTTCAAGTTCCCTGATATTGTGTCGCATTTTTTTTTTCTTTTTTTTTTTCCTTTTTGCAAAACGGTCACATTGGCATACGCTAATAATGGCTTCAAATGTATTTGTTTTCTCTTTTTCTATTATAAACTATGAATTACATGTAAAAGTTTTAGACGTTCCTACCATACTCCCAAAATGTCGAAGTAAGTAAAAGCAGTAAACAGCAATGAAAGTCCATCGTCTCTGAATGCGGCTGTTTGGAACTTCAACCCCTTCTATTGCAATTAATTCCAGCTTGACCTCTTCAAAGACCTTTGATCTTTCAGACATTCACTGCGTAAATGGTTACATATACAATATACAGCTGTTTACTTTTATCAGGTTTGACTTTAGTGATCCACTTGTATCTACTGCATTGAACTATCTTGTCATTAGGTTCATGTCCGTTACTTCCTCTCTTCCTTTCAGTATTGCATTCCAATTAAACGATGTGACCTTGGGGTGTATATAGTAAGTTTTAGGAACGGCTGGAGTCTTGTTTGACGGAAGGTCGCAGTGTCAAATCAGTCACGTATGATGGTTTCGAAAAACTTGTTCCAATCATGGAAGTAAAGGTAATACTTCTAGAGAGTTGTCCCTGGTAACTCTCTGGTACTTCCATGTTCCAGTTCTGCTCCTAATGAAAGTTCTAGAAGGAAGTTGCTATTTGACGCAACTCCCTGGTTCTAGCAATAGGGACGTCACATTTTATATCAGCTGCTTTGAAGTTTGAGTGCTTTCTATTCTTCATTATCTAAATTGTGGACTCATCCATTTCCAAAGATAATTAAAACTCCCTGGTTTCAATAATAAAACATTTCATTAGGTACTACTTTGGTTATTATTCAGGTAATTTGTATAAGAAGTCACATCTTGTTGCCACATTAAAGGAAAAATTCAATTTCATTCACAAGCAATAAAAACGGTATTGGTGTAACTATACTCAAAAGTCAACTTGCCAGACAATATATTACCATTCTCATGCCTTTGTCAGAGCAGGGAGCTGCCACTCCGAGTGGTAGCTCCCTGATCCAACTTCCATATTTTATGTTTTGGAAATCCAACCCTGCAGGCCACACAACTCTTCTAAAGTAAACCCACAGACTTTCACCCAAGGACAAACCTCCCAGGAGATCGATCAGATTCCCAAGAAGATGGCAAGAATACCGCGAAGGTCAATTTACCTGTATCGGTTGAGCAAAACGGAAGGTTTTGGATATCCCCAAAATCCATGACATCACGGTGCTTTCCCCCATGTTTAAATCCTGCGCAGCTCATCGAATTGCTAGCATGATGGTTGAAGACGATGAGCATTTTTTTCATTTGATGTACAGTGGCTCGTTAAAGGGAAAATGCAGTTCCCCAAATTTTAAGTAGTGTACCCCGGTACACTAGTTCAGGAATGGCCAATTATGTGACAATATTTTTGTTACTTATTTCCTAAATTTATACAGAATAACTCATTTGTTTACCATAAATATCCAATGATTTTGCACAGAAACATTATTAAAACACCTGTGAGAGAATAAGAAGAGATCTATTAGATTTAGCAATTTTTTTTAAAATAAACTTGGGGGACTGCCTTCTCCCTTTAAGGGTTCATTTCATTTCATTCATTTTATTTATTTATATTCCACAACAATATAAGATTACAAACTAAACATACAAAATATACAGAAAACCATGCATGGAGGAAGCCTGAAAAGCAGAATTCTTTTTCGAACATGGAAGTACTAGGTAATATGTCCGTGGTACGAAGCAGGCCACCTTTACAAAAGAGTGAATGTTCAAACAAAACCAAAGCAAAGCAAATTAGAACCACAAGACAGACTTATAAAACAAACCATCCCCACCCACCCATCCAGCAACCATGCATTAATGCATGAGAGAGTAAGAAAATAGGTAAAAAATGACACCTTGACATTAATTCTTTGCAATTAAGAAAAATTTAAATTTCTTGTTCCAAAAGGTAAGTGAGGAGATGCTCTTAAGCTGAGGGTCAAGGTTATTCCAAACAGGGGCGTAGCAAAGGTGTTATCTTTGGGGGTGTAGATATTATGTGCCCCTGGTGGGGTCCAGGGGCAAAGCTCCTGTGGGGGCCCAGGGGGCAAAGCCCCCGAAAGCTCTGGGGTTTTAGCATATCTCTGTGTGAAAAATTATATCTCAGGATGGATATATTTTGGTTCATAATGCAACATCAAATGCATCAAAATGCAACATCAAATGCATCAAATGTTTCGGATCACCGTCCTGAGGGAGGGGTCTAAGGAAAGGGGGTGTCCCCTCCATTTTGGAAAATTTTTGGATATTTGAGGGCCCTTAGAAATTTGGTGCATCATATTTGGACAAATTTTTAGGTAAATTACTGCAAATTTTTGGCATTTCTCACGGAAGAAACAAAAAGGGCTTTTCGTCCTTAGATCTAGGGGTGGAAGCATAGTGCCGCCCCACAACCCCCACTTCCTACGCTTATGGTTTGAAGTCAAGGTTAGAGTTTAGAAAACGGGCTAAGGATACCCTCTCCATGGGTAATCGGGTGCTGCCGATCCCATGGTGATGATAAACTGATAAAAGTGAAAAGTAAATGTCTTGAAAGTGGTTTTTCAAGAATGTCATATGACCCGACATTGCGCGCCTATATGAAAGCCGTTAATTCCCTTTCTTTCCCCGAACTGCCGACGGACTCGGTCACTCGTCCAACACACCGACGGCCGTTGATACGGCTGTCACATGCATTGAACTCTATATAAATGGTAGTTTTCAGAATGCCATGTATAGTAGTTGTGGACCGTTTTTAGTATGAAAGTGATTCTGAAACAAAGGATCGATGTTATAACCCACGACGGACCCGTAGCCAGACAAGGCACTGAAAGGGGGCGAAATGGCTTTCAGGGGGGCAAAAGCATCAGGGGGCCAAATATGTAAACATGTATTAAGTCAATGGCAACTTGAAAATTCCCTAGGGGGGCAAAAAGTTTCCAAGGGGGTTAGCCCCCTTGACTACGGGCCTGACTCACAACTAATTTTAATCATAACCATTCCCATCTGGTGTTTATAAATGTCAAAAAACATTCAAAACTTTTAACTTTTAAGAGATCAGCGGTGTTAGCCCTATAGTGAGAGCAGGTAAAAGCGAACGGCTGTTTTTTGCAGCACATAAAGTCTGTTAAGATAAGACTGGAAAGTGAATAAGATTATTGTACAAAGATAAAAGAATACGACGAGGTATACAAGATGCTTGATTTTATTAAGGACGCCTATAGTCTTAAAGACTTTATTGCATAACAGGTCAATCAGGTACTTCCAGGTTAGGCTGTTAGGTGGGGATCGATAAGAAGCCCTAAGAACTTCAAGTTTACCAAATCGGATTGGCTGACAATGTCAATACAAATACTTAAATGCCATGGTTTCTAGTAGATTGGAACAACATGAAATACGTATTTTTGACATCATATAAAGATTGTTATCCTTAAACCCGTAACACACACGAGAAAACTCAGAGTTTACTATTGAAGTATTAGGTAGAATCAGTTGTTCTAAACAAGATACTATTATCATCGCAAATAGTACAAATTTTAACTTATTGAAAAAATGGGGAAATCATTAATATAGATAGGGAAAAGGGGGGCTAAAAATGACCACTGGGGGCACTGCAAGATATATCTTTAAATGATGATGAACAGTTATTAATACATACAAGTTGATTACGATTAGACAGATAACTTACAAACCAATCATGAGCTTCACCTCTAATCACATAATGAGTAAGTTTACGTGAAAGAATACTGTGGTTTACGGTACCAAAAGACTTTAGATGAGTCCACAAAAACACGCAAAGTACTTTCGTTATTGTCAAACCCAGAAGTAATATAATTTATTAAATCTAGTGTGGTCATGAACGTATAATAGTTCTTACGAATAGTGGCGACGTTACGTGGGGGCATGGGGGGCATTTTCCCCCACAAATGTTTTCTTTGCTCCTACGGTTGCCCCCCAGTTTCACCCACCCTTTCCAATCAGATCTCAGGATAGTTTCCTGAGAATTGTTTATTCACCTAGAGATACGCTAAAACCTCAGAGCCTCGGGGGCTTCGCCCCTGGACCGGTGGATCACCACCAGGATCCCTGTTAGACGGGCCTCTGGACCCCAACTGCTTAAAAGTATAGTAGCCTGACGGGTAGAATAGCCTAATATACTAAAATTATATTTTAATCTTTGGATTTGATGATGCATTATGAACCAAAATATACCTATTCTTAGACTTAATTTTTCACCCAGAGATATGTTCAAACCAGAGCTTCCGGGGGCTTCGCCCACTGAACCCCCACCAGGAGCCCTATAAGACGGGTCTCTAGACCCCACTCTCTAAATAGTATAGTGGCCTGATGGGAGGAATAGCCTAACACATTAACATTTTGGGGAATCTTTGCGTTTGATGATGCATTATGAACTAAAATGTACCTTTCCTGGTACTTAATTTTTCACCCAGAGATATGCTAAAATCTCAGTTTCCGTGGACTTCGCCACTTGGACCCCACCGGGACTTCCCCCTGGACCCCACCAGGGGCCCTAAGGCGGGCCCCTGGACCCCACCCGCCAAAGCTCGCGCTTCGTACTCGGTTTCGCGCTACGCGCGAAAATTGTTTTGCCCTGCATTTGCCCCCCCCCCCCACACTTTAAAAATCCTGGTGCCTCCACTGCTTACGAAAGCGGAACTGGTTGTCTGAGAGGACCTTATGATTTTCCAGAAATTGAGAAAGCTTATGCATTACTCTTTCGAATATTTTGGAGACAGCAGTTAAGACAGATATGGGGCGACACCGGTAATAGAGACATTCATAGGATCATCAGATTTAAATACAGACGTGACTCTGGCAAGTTTGAGGTGATCGGGGAAAATTCCATTGGAAAAAATAAATTAACAATGTGATTCAGTGGCACGGCTGGTAATACTCAGACAATTTTGTTGATCTACACTCACAGGATTGTTGTTAATACCAGGGGCGGCTTTGTTTTGTAGTTTATTAATCACGTTAATTATCTCAGAGACATTTGTCCAGTTGTCGGTGAGAGGAAAAAAGGATTAGGGTTAGAAATTTTGGACTTTAACATTAAGTCAAAGGTGGTAGAAGGATAATCAGGAATTTTGCGAGACAGGTTTGGACCAATAGTAGTTAAGTTATTATTTAAAGGTTGTGTGACATGAAAATAACATAGTTGGATATTTGATGTAACAAGCAAGTAATTTAGAAAATCAATCAGAGATAAGAAATACCATCATGAAGTCAAGTTTCAGTTACAACGGCAATTGTGAAAGAGCAATGTGTGCCAGAATACAAAAGCGTTAAAACTGCATCGTGATTCTTGCTTAACTGTTTAAACTACGACAATTAAGATGAACGATAGAGTAATCAAACGGATGTATTGTACAAGTCATTTGCTTCAATATACGAACTAGGGTCCTGCTTATTGATTGCAACGGGGTCATTAATCGTAATATCAATTACATTAGTATAAAAACTATTAAGTACACTTGTATTAACAGTATGGGTTGCATAACAGTTGTTAGTCCCCCATTACACAAAGTATCACAGAAAAATCCTGATTCCGAAAGGACACGAAGAACGTATCCCTGGTAAGTTACACTCAATAAATGAGCGGTCTCAATGATTCAGAGTTGACAAAAATTTTAGTGTCTAAAGCGAGAATTTTGGCCTCAAAAACGGGCGTTTAAAGGCAATTTCAGCACAAAACCTGGTCTTCTCTGCACGAACTGCAACCCGTCTTTGAAAGTGGGGCGATATAGTCAGTGGCACTATCTAAGCAGGGCGCTATCAGTTGGCGCGGAGAGTACGAAGAAAATTTTGGCCAAAAGTACCCCAGATTGCGATTAGAATTTGCTTCGTAAAGTGGAAACCACATAAATTGAATTAAAGGGAAAAGGCAGTCGCCCCAAGTTTATTTTCAAGAATTTGCTAAATCTTACAGATCTCCTCTTATTTCTTTCACAAGTATTTTTGTAATATTTCCTGATAAAATCATTGAATAGGTAAACCAAGGAGTTATTCAGCATAAATCAAAGAAATAAGTGACAAAAATATTGTCACATGATTGATATGAGCCATTCATGAACTAGTGTACCGAAGTACACTTACTCAAATTGGGGGCACTGCAATTTTGCGCAGCGTTTCTTTACCACGAAAACCAAAATTGCAGTTTTGAGAACATTTTGTGCATTTTTAATCTTATGTTTGAGTGATAAAGTTGCAGTGGGTCCTAACCAATTGGTTTAAGTCGAGCCGGCCACGGTCTTTTTTCCAGTTGTGGCTCACTGGCTTGTTTTCCCTACTCCAT
>WURT03137397.1:0-11325 GCA_009936505.3 Holothuria glaberrima | reverse complement strand
AAATATATATATACTGTACATGCGCCTCTTGCAGGCAGATTGATAACAAAGCCATGTCCGTGGTTGTCCTGGTATGGTAAATGTTTCTTGAGGGTCAGGAAGCCAATTTCGCTCATTGAGGACCCGATACGTAAGAGGGTAAGCGTGTATCATGGACACCGAGATTCGCCTTCTCATTTCCACTAGTGCTCAGAGATTAACGTCGCAGACATGTACTAATCACACCCAGTCCTACTCCTGAGACCGCAATTTAAAATCCCCATCCAGTGGATGTGAGTGTATCCCCAGTCTTAAGCCACTTTCCCAAAGGCTGGGAGGGGCGAAGGTTCCCTACTCTGCACCACTGCTCGGCAGCTGAACCAGGCAAAGCTCACAACTTCCTGAATCTCAGAACTTCCTGAAACAGACAATCAGGTACCCAAAATTCACCAATTTCAACCCCCCTCAGCATCACTATAAACAGCTACACTGAACAAGTAAACTTGAGTCCCCAGAAAGTTTCGAAGTGGTTCCACCAGGATTCAATCTGGGACCTCTAGAATGCAAGGCAGTACACTCAACCACCAAGCCAATGGCCTAACCCCACCCTCAAACTAACACCCTCAATGGCATGCAGTGCGTATACAGGTGTTTGGCAAAAGTGTGGAACAGACAGAACCATTGTTGAAACAAGCCTACGTTTCAGTACCCTGCAGAGTGGATTCTTTTTGTTTAGGTCCTCGTAATAAGGCTTCCTATACACCGTCCACCCAAGGGAAGAGGAATACACATGTCCAGTTTTAGAAGCAAACTTCATTACCATAAATGACTTGTTCATATGTGCCCTCTCGTTATTTGTGATATTGTCTTCTGAGTGAGTGGGCATGTGTACTCCGATAGTCGTTAAACTGAAAGCCTAGACTGAAATCTGTGAAGTCCAATTATCATTGTGTTGCATAACCACCTGTGCAGAGGGTACTACAAGGGAGTGGGTGTTACAATGACATACAAATCAGTGTGTGGCATAGGCTACTGCATCCTTAAATGGGACCAGATGTTGCATTCCTTTTAATATTCATTAACAATCAGTCTTGTGGCCACATATTTCTATAAATAAAAAAAAAATGTTCCATGGGCCCGTGGGTATGTGTTAGGGATATGACTGAACAAGCTAGAATATGCTGTACAGCCTGTTACATCGACAACCATTTCAGTTGTTCAGTATACACCGTGGGCAGATGGTCTGGCACAGGCCAGCTAATTTTCATACAGGTGAGTGCCAATGTTCATAGTTTGACAGTGAGTCTCACACTTTTGGGAATCATATCACTGCAAAATAATCTTATTCAATGTGTGCTATACGTACAAGCAGTAATGTACACAACAGATGAAAACACTGAGCATGAACACCTTCTGCTACTGTAACTATCAACACAGGGATATAGTAGAACAGTTTGCAATTTGGTATTTACCCGAGAATTTTCATAAAGAGGTGACAGAGAGACGTAGGGTTAGACTTTACCTAGACCTAACCCCTCCCCCAATGTGTTATCTGCCCTGCTATGAAAAAAGACTGTTATGGTTAAGTGCAAGACAAATTTAAATCTCAATTCCACCGGATGGGAATGGACTTTGCAGAGGACTGTGAGGATAGTTCTTACAAATTTCTTGAGACTTAGAGGGATATCTCGTGAAAAAATCCGAGTAGCTCTGTAAATCCATAAATAAGACTGATGCATGAAGTAATGTCATGTCAGTTTTTAAACTCTTTTATTATTTTCTTGTATAGATTTGTTGATATAGTGTGCCTTCCATTTCCTGTTAAAGGAAGAATTAAATGCACAAAATAAACGCAGGAAGCTCTGATGAAAGGCTAGAAGATGAGATAAAAGCATACTGTGTTCACCAACTGTGTTGTAATAAAACAAGGGCAGAGAGGATCGACTGGTAAGTTAACTATTTGCAAGTGGATATAACTTTAAGCCCAAGCACTATGGCAACAAATAATATGTTCAAAACATTTTGACTATGGGGATGTTGCTAGCTTGTCAAAAAGAATTTCAAGGTGGTTATACTGTGTGGACTTGGAAATGATGTAACAGGATTCAGTTACCGAAAGTTAGGTAACATACTGATGTTGACAAATTTAGTTGAAAAGATTATTGAAATGTTTATAAAACAGTAGCGTAACTGAATGAGTGAGAGAAGTAGGGGGGGGGGTGAAAATAAGGTCAATTGGACTGACAGCATATAGTCAATGTATCGACATTTTGTCAAGGGTTATCACTTAACAAATCACCACATACCCGTGACCCCAAAATTTGGGGTTACTATGAAAATTAGGAATATACCTCATTGCCCAAAGGAAAAACTGCATGCAGGCTCAGCCAGGGATGGTTCTTGGATTAACCGACATGGGGGATAAGCGCCCTGACTAGGGACCAGCTACTCTTAGCCCGACGGATGCAACAGGTTGCTGAAATGATGCCGGTCGCAAAATATAGGGCGCGCGAAGCGCGTAGAAAAATTGGGATTACATTGAAAAAGATTTCATAATTTTGTTTTCATTAGGAAAAGTTGAAAAGGTTTGGGTTTTTATTAAAAATCTGCCCTTCTTAAGAGCAAACCAAGAAATTTGATGGTGCGACTTCATGGCCTTCATCGTGGAGTACATCTTTCATCTTACCCATTTAGGCTCCCAGACGAAACTAAAAAATCTTTTTCCTTACACCATATATTTGCCACGATGGTCAGGTTGAAGAATATTCCAAAAGATAGGGAAAAGAGGTTAGAATTTCGCAAGTCTCATTTTCGTGTATCTATTGAATCACGACTACAATATTTGTTGAATAAATCTAGTTTGTTGGAAATGACGGGCATTACAGCTAGATAAAACTGAAGATGAAAGGGCGGGTAGCTCGCCAAATAGTTGTTGAAGTTGTAGAAAGAATTTTTACAGAACTTACTGCCTACAGGCCTGATAAAGAGCCTTGTAGAACACTTTTTAAGCATATTAAATATACGATATGCCTATTGAGTTCCACAGTCGGTGGATGTACCGACAAGATCAGCAAATGTACCGACAGACCATCCCAGGACCGCCCGCTGCCCCCCCCCCTCACGTTACGCTTCTGTTATAATATATTTCTTCAGCTAGTAAATATTTCAGTAGCTTGCTGTAAAAGTACAGTATACCAGGTGGGTGTCCCAGTGTCAGTCACTCAGCTAAATCATTCACTTATTTTTACATGCTGTACAGAAGAGTTATTCACATTACCCTACCAGGACATCGATGTTGCAGTCAAAGGATAATCAAAGTATCTCTTGGACATCTGAGTACAGCATCCACATTGAGCAGTTGGAGAGGAGGCTTGAACTTGAACAAGACCCTTGAACATGCATGGCATGCACACTGATGCCACAGTTGGTCTCAAGTTACAGTGGAAGAATCATAATGGTATGGTATACATGTTCATTTTCCAATTTTGTTTTCCGTTTCGTAAATATCAAATATAAGAAAACCACGGAAGATCCTTGTTACAATATCACAAGAATTCTGAAAATTAAGCTGCTATTTCCAAATAAATGTTTGGTAACTGTTACTGACCTTTAAAGATCACCTACAGATATTTTAATAGCCACAACTTAGTACACAGAGTATTTCTATAAGATATGCACTAAGTGAATTTGTAGTGTGGATGCAAGTGACTGAAAATTCATGGGGAATGATAGGATTTTTCCAACTGCCTCCTACAGTGCGGTCATCTTCGTCATTGTCTTCATGAAAACCCACTTTACTTTGTCCTTGGAAGTACTACCTCGGGGGTATTACTTCCATGCTTTGACCTTGCCAGGGATCGAACCCCAAACCACTTCCATGCTAATCTTCATCCCTTCAATGCCACCACCTTTATCCACTCAGCCACAGCTTCAGTCACTAACATGTATGTTAGTGGACCATTTCTATAATCTAACTCTGCTAAACTATAGTGGTCCACCCTTGTATAAGCTTACCAAGGCCACTGGAATCAGGAGCATGCCTATAGCCCCCCCCCTCCTCCAAGTGATTTCAGTTTCTTTTTAAACATACTGTACTATTAGGTGTACCTGCGGACAGAAAACATTGCCTAAGAAAATAGCAAATTCATGGAGCTAGAAGATCTCAGCAGTACTCCTCCCCCATCCGAATCTTGGAGAATTACTTAACTGACGGCCCTTTTATCTGCTGCTTTCAAGGAAATATTTAACTCATACCCCTTCTGATGTTTTTATCCACATATAGTAGTTGTTGTTACGATTTGTGCTTTATTCATCACTCCTCTGCAGGTGATCCTTGACTTGTACACCAGCTCCATACAAATCCACAGGAAATTCCTCGCTATTCACCAAGTGAAGCAAATGCTGCCACCACAGTTACTGGCTTCTTTGTCTTTGTCGGAGTTGTGACTGCTGAATTAATTACTCTATTAAATGTTCTGGGAAGTGAAAATGGACTAAGTGAGGATTGGGGGAGACAGAACTTGGCTTGGATAGTACCCCCCTCACCACAGGCAAATGCCACACCCTCCTATGTGGAGGTCAGCAAACCACACAATGACGTGATTTAACATTCAGAAGACCTTGCCTACCTATTTAAGTTTGTGTTTATATGACCTGTACATCTTGACATCTTGGTCAGATTGTATGCCAGACTTTGTGAGACATTACCTTTGCAGCAGGAAAATTATTCTTAGAGAAAATTTTGTACACTTTTGCATGAGATCTGTGGGAAATTTCAAGGTGGACTTATCTTAAGTCTCCGAGACCAGAGGATACAAGGCCATTTCATTTCCTCACAATGCTGAGGACACAAATATTGACATTGGGTTCAGCCTTGCAACCAACAACACTATTTAGAGACAATAGTCATGATTTTATCAATACAGAACTCATTGCCAATGGCACATTACATAATTCAGTTTCAAGTTTATTTCTTACTTCTTTGTTTTTTTTTTTTGGGGGGGGGGAGGGTTAGCATGTGTGACATTTTGAGTTGACAGTAAAAATGCAGTACATTCAAAGTATCAACTGGATAGAACTTGAATAATTGAGGTAGAGGTGCAAATCGCTCTTTTTTCTTTTCTTTTCAACTTTTATGGCCCTGAAACATCACCTGTTTCAGCTGTACATAGTAAAGAGTCAAGATGCAAATGTGTAACAATCTAAACTTACTGTAGTTCTCTGTTCCACCGGGGGACAAAGTAAGGTATATTCGATGCAGATCTTTGGACATCAAGACCCCTTAATTGAATTGCAACAGATTGCAAGTGTGTTTGACATTTGCGGTCTAGAAAAATGTACTTTTCCTCATCAAGTTTTAAGTACTTTTCAGATTTGTCTTTTAGTCTTCCTTTGGTTCAGTTGTACTTCAAATTTGTCAAAGTATTCAACTAGGCATTGCTTTGTCCATCATTTTCCCAATTTTGAAATTTCAAAGATGTAAATTACAATAGTTTGTCAAATGTAATGTATTCCCTGAAAGCATGGCTTACATGAATTTACAACTTTTGCAACATTTGCTATAGATTTTTTTTTTTTTTGATTTTTTTTCTTTTAAAGTATTTCTGCTTCAATCACAATTACCTGTAAATCCCTTTGATATCCGACATGACTGGGATGTAATAGACCTTAACAGAGAGTTGTTACATCTAAACCTTCAGAAATTTACAACCAAATGAAATTTCGTAGCAGGTCTGTAGCCTGCCAGGTCAAGGGAGAACCCCCCTCCCCCTACTTTCCTGAGATTTCCAAACGTTTATTGAAAATTAGCCTGCTTGAAAAATATTGACTGAGAATGATGAATATTTCATTGACCTAATTAATGATTTAAAGGTACTCAGAGCCTTGAAAATTTAAAGTAAGAGTCCAATTGCCCCAAAGTTTTCACGAGGAGACCCCTAGTCCCCTGTCTAAGACATGCTCCTATGAGGTGTATGCGCCCTTACGAATGAGGCCACTTCACTTAAATACTGGATCCACCTTACAAATGTTGTTTCCCTGACTGTAATATACACAGAGCACACCTGATATCTGTCTGCTGAGGGCTCTTTTTACAGAACCGTTGTCTCTACCCTTGATTTTTAATGTTGTACTGGACTTCATAAAATTTCAAAATACAAAATATTCAGATGTAACTTGCAAGGACTACAAAATTCTATTTGGAGCAATTTGTGAGGCATTTTTCACTACTATTCTTTTGAAATGTCTATGCTGCATGATAGCCAACAGTAGTTTTTCCAGTTGTAAAGGAGAGTCATTCTACCCTGGTACCAGCCTTAGAGGGGTGCCACTCCATGTTCAGTGGAAACTTCACTAAAACAGTATTTCCTATTAATTTTGTAATTATTATGTTTTGCCCAAGACTGCATCACTTGCATTTATGCCACCTATCATAAATGAACATTTCTTGAATAGAGGTGTGGAACCCAGACCTAATGATGAAACCATTTTCCCCTTGCACCTGGCAATACAAATATTGAAAAATTCACTAAAGAGTGAGAAAGTTTATTGAAAAAAAAGCTTCATCGAAAGTAGTACCATTTGAATCTAAGCCACCTTTCAAAGCAAAAAATTTTCAATAAGGAGGGTACACCCCTCTCCTTAAACCATTCGCTAAGAATGTGGTCCCTGCATGAGGTGACAAAGGAAGGATCCACCATGCAGGTCAACTATCCTAGTCATACAACTAGGTGCTCCACTTACACTGTGTTAAGAACTGCCCACCTAGGATTTAACCCACTCTATGCCCTGTGTAGGGCCAGGTAGGGATAGGAAAATCCTCTTATTTAGAGCAGCCAGTCACATTTACTACAACTAATTAGTGTTAATGTTGACTGCTTTGCTTTTGAGAATACATACTGAACATGTTATCTGGGATAAGTAGGCCAAATGGATGGTGCCCTTTAGGTTTCTTGTATGGTTACTTAAAAAAATGCATATACACTCATGACATGATAAAGCCCCATAAGATTTTGTCTTTGTTTTATTTCACTTAAATTCTTGGCCACCTGTGATTGCATGCATACATCCAAATGTAAGTGAAAATTATCCTCAGTATCTACTGGTGCAGATTATGATCATGGAGTCCTGGATTGAAAGTTATGGAGGAAAAGTTTTCAAAAGTGTAATGTAAAATGTTTGATGATTTCAAATGAGCTCTGAAGTTGCAATGATACAGTTGGGTAAATGCATACCTTTAAAGGTACTGGTTCATCACTTTCTGTAGTCAAAACTTTGCCAGTCACTTCACACTGAAGGGAAACTTGTCATCACATTTACTATATAACAAAGTCTATGCATATTTCAAAGGTCCATGGGGTCTTTGGTCTAGATTTATGACATGCATCTACCTCCATGCCAAAGGTGGATCAAACTAGTGAACCTGTTGGAGCTCCCGGGAGGTCCTCTGCAACTAGTCAAACCATAGCAGGCCATCACCGAGGCGCTTTTAAGCAAACTCCCTTCAGAAGTGTATCAATGTGTGGTTACATTTTAGGTTCCATGAACCACATTCAGAAACACCTTCCAGAAGCCATTGAATAGTTGATGCTAAAGCTGTGAACAGGCAATAAGAAAATTAAATTATAACCTTTGAATTATGTTTGCATGTGGATGAATATACTGGAAATATACAAGGAACTGACAAATTGTCATGATAACATACAGAGCATGTCAGCCATTTGTCTGACTGCTGCACAAGTACCAATGTAAACACTTAACAATATTTGCAGACTTTGGACATTTTTCATTCCAAACTGCAAACTTTAACTTACCCAAGTAGCACATATGTGTGTGTGTGTGGGGGGGGGGTCAATGTAGTTTTGGACCATTGTCCTGGCAAGGGGTCTAAAGGGAAGGGGTGTTCCCCTCCTCTTTGGAAAATTTTTGAATATTTGACGTTTCATAGGTGCAATTTGCTGAAATATACTGGTCAAATTTTAAGGATATGTATTGCAAAATATTTACATTTTTCAGAGGAAACAAAGAAAGGGTTTTGTCCTTGAACTGAGGGGGCAGAAGCATACTACCGGGGATTCATCCCCCAGACACCCCTCCAACTTCCTATAGGCCTATGCAATACAGTGTATCATTTATCTGACATTACAGTATCAATTAACAGAACTCCATTTGTGATACTACTGAAGATATCAGAGTATATGCAAACTGTAAACAGACCTCCGCTGTGTAGACTCGTCCATTACAAATAAAGAAGCCACAATGCAAATGTCCAAACCACACACCAGCCATTGGGGTATAAAAATTATGAAACACTGTGTATATCACCATGAGAGGGGTAAAGGGGTTGGCATTGGACAACCTTTCCCCTCCCCAAACTCTGATTAAGACCCCTTTTCCATTATATTAATGCCCATGACATGGTAGACACAGACATATATTTGGGGTTGACAACTTGACAGAGTTTAAATGTTCCCTACCTCTATGCTACAGCGGTCTATAATATAGTTTTTTTGTGTCCCTTCTTTCCTTAACCCATATATTAATATAGTTCACATATGTAGGTAGTCTAGCTGCATTTAGCTATAAAGTGGTAATCCTGGGGTTTTAATTTCAGCCCCGGGGCAGGAGGCTGATGCTTGCTTTGGTCTCCTCTGAAATTTCTCCCTTGGGTTCTAGTTTCCATTGCATCCCACTTACAAAATGCATGGCCATGTGCACTTCGAATAGCTAAAAGCATAACCCACGGTTGTTTGAGACTCCTTTTATTCTAAAAACTGGGGTTGATGTGAAGATCCCCATAATTTCTTCTTCTGACATGCATGGAAACTTGCGAGGATACAAAAGCTCTGCAAGGGTAAGTAAATAGTTTGTTTACATTTTCCTACTGTAAACATGATGTGTTTGCAAACAATCAAAACAAAGGGTGATCCTATTTTAAGATGGCAATGTGATGTACATAGTTTTGACATGGAAATTGTTCTTAAAATCACTTGAGTACTAAGTTCTACTAACTGCTTGAAAAGGAAGGTCAATACCAATGAAAACAACTGAGGATGAGAGTCTACATGTTGGGCTCAATGGGATTAAAGTTGGCACGTGCCTACAGTAGCTCTGTAAGCTGTATGGTAGGCCTAGGGCCATAGCTAAGGCCGTAGGGAAAGGTGCACAACCACCACCTAAATAATGTAACAGTTACCACAAAGGCATTTAACCTTCTATTAATCCCCCACCCAGCCCAGCCCTTCTGTCCATTTTCCAGCAATACGGCTGCCGGACAAGCCGTGCACCATCAGGCTGGCATTTAATTTAATACCCGGTCTGAGAAACATATCATTTTGTAACTGATACCTGTACTCTTTTAAAGGTGCGTTTATCCAGATATTTTTTTAGTAAATTGTATGGAGTAGTCTGTGTAGCTAGGACTCCCGTAGCTGTTTGCCTTTTAAGTTGTAGGATTTGCTGATATAGCCTTTATACTGAGTGTGAAAAGATGGGGAAATAGGAACAAAATAAAAGCCACAAACCTGTTGACAAGCTTTTTTTTTCATCTCTGCATTTGTGCGGACTGAGGTCATAGAACAGTCTTAGCAGATTAATAAGGATAGACCCTGCTTCCACACATATATCGACTGCGAATGCTAGGATGTTCCAAATTCGTCGTGTTTGTTCAGTTGAATCGGCTTTAATAAACGTTGGACCATCGTTGCTATGGAGGTATACATAGCTCCGCTGTTACGAGCAGACAAACTTGGGGTTGGTCAGGGTAGGGCTGTTCCCTCCATCGCTTGATTCGCCGTTTGAGATCAACTTTTAAATTAACTGTATGTTCCTTTTGTGACACTGAGTTTTCGTTAAAAGATAGAAATAGCTCTTTGGGAGCTAAAATGCGATCAAATTATTAGTGGCGAAATTTGTCACTCGTTAGCTAGTGTGTGAGTATATAGGCTATCCACAAATACAATGTTCATTGTAGTAACATATTGCGTAATGCTGGAATTAGTTGCATGCGCAGGAACAACTCTTGTATAGATATGCATTACGGTCTACATTGTGATTGGTCACCGTGTAATAAGGGGCTGTCTCTTCTTGCAAAGAAAGTTGATTTTTTTACCCGAAAAATATTCATCACCTTTCTTTTAACAATAATTAACACGCTAATTAGTGAATATTCTCAAAAAACGATGCAACGTGGTCATTTGCCTCTACGAAATAAATCTATTCTGAAAGACAAACCGACGTCCTGGGATAAAAGGCTCTCAAACCCTGATTGTCCCTTTAAGGCAAGTCCACACCTGTAAAACATTACTGACGAGGCCCTTTCGCTTTCGTGGCTAAGTGTAAAGACAGTCCTGCTCACCATTAGACCTAACATGATCACATTGTTAAGTCCTCATAACAAACGTTGCACTTTCTCGGCAGGAAGAATTTCACATCACTTTCCAGTCACCCTAATTACTTCCAAAAACCCAGTGTTCCCGTTCAGTTCCTCCCTACCGGCTCTCCATCTTTGAATTGCTTGCAGAGTACGACGCTTATTCCTTTGTTGTTCTTTACATAAGCAAATGCATTCAAATTAAACTAATCATAGGCGAATTTTAAATTTCCAGTCATGCGATTCGATCACAAGACTTTACATTCATCGTGCACAAAATAATACACTCTTTCCTTATACAGATCAGTCAAGCGTTCACTACTCGAAGCAGTAAGCCTAGGCCTGTATATATACAAAAGACAGTAATCTTTGAACCGTGACCGCCTTGAAAATAATAACGCACAGAAGCCCAAGAAAACCCCGTACAGAACCCTTAACTCATAACTAATAATAAGCTATACCCGTGACCTGTGACAGTGTATGACATTGCACTTTGTCAGTTTGGTATCATATATTGCGACCATTAAACTTGAAATGTGATGGCTGACAATGTGGAAGCTTTTTCAGAGAACGGCAGTGATCGCAGGTGGCTATGCACTCGCAAAACCGAACCTTATCATTTTGCACACATCACGCAATATTTAGTTTTGATTATACAATAATGTTGAACATTTATTTGCTTATTAATTTGCAGGGAAGGTTGACATAAAAACATTCGACAATTTATTTTGCCTATATATATATATATATATATATATAGCAGAAAGATTATTCAGTTCCACGTCTACTCCAAAATTAAAATATTGATTATTGGAGTACAAAACTTAAATTTTGCTTCGAAATTTTCGGTTCCCCTGGAACCTTCCTCAGAGAAGTCTTACAACAAAGTGAGTAACTTTCTTAAGAAAATAACAAGCAACAAACAATGTGCTGGAAGTTAGATAAACAAACATAATAGGATTAAAGCGTTTGGTGAA
>WURT03137386.1:0-11325 GCA_009936505.3 Holothuria glaberrima | reverse complement strand
CAGTTGTGAGTCAGATGTGCAGAATCTCTTAGTTTGATCATTTACCATCAAGATGTGAGTAAATCTCAACAGGTGTGCAAAAAATCATGAATTTTGTGAAACAACTCGATAAGTTCCGTTAAATCTAACATGACATGTATAACTGAAGGTTACAGTGAGAGTGAGTGTTTGACAGAACAAGAAAATGACAAGGGATAAAGTAGAGAAAGAAGACTTGACTGGGTAGGCATTTGAAAAGTCTGAGGTGAAATATTACTGTGTATATCACGTACCTGTCGATGTAATGTTTACAAACTATATCTTTGCAGTCATGTCCCTGCCGAAGCTTGTGAAGGATACCTTGACAGTTTCTTCAACTTTAGCCAGTCAATGCAATTGTGAAATTGTTTTTCACTTGCAGTGTAAAGTTTGTTACCCCATTTCTGAATGAATTTAGAAATGTTTCTCTAGTCAGTCATAACCTCCATAGTAGAAAATATAGGGTTATAAATCTTGGATGATTTTATGGTTCATTTGAAGTTTAGATTACTAGTTTTGGAATACGTTCATCAACAGTATTGAAGAAACGATCAATAAATCTCCTAAGTGAGTCAAAAGGTGAAGGAAGCTAGACAGGAGTTTATTTGTAGACCTGATTAATGGGCATCTCATTGTAGTCAGGAGGGATGAATGAATTAGGGGAGATGCGTGAGAAGTGCTGATGAATGAGATCTGAGCGGGTTTATGACCTAGTAGGATACCAATGGTATGATGGGTTAGTTTTTAATTTTGGGGAAAAATATGCAATAGAATAGACGTTGTGTAAACTTTTTTGTTAGATGAAAAGTTATGTTGTTGTAGAAATCGGAATGGTTTTGGAAATCATAAAACAGGCATCCTTTGTTGACATTGACAAAGAGCATCCAAGGTGTCTACTTTTATTTTATAAATTCTCTACCAGTTGAAGGATGTTATTCCAAAGGGCACACTTTCACCAATGTTAGCTAGTTTCAAGTGACCTATTGATTTGTTAATTGACATTAATACAAAACCAAATTATACACACATTTTAAGGAGCTTGAAGCTTGGACATTTCTGCTGATGTGCCTCACCAAACAAGTTAGCTTTCAGAAGAGATGTAATTGCTGCAGATTTTTTGCTCCTCATGTGTTTAAAAAGTCTCTAGAGGCTTTTCACCAATGTCACTACGCTGTGCGTCTCTCTATTTTCATGGCCAAGTGTCCATTGAACAACAATTGTAATTAAGGCCGTGTCATCCGTGCGTATCAATAACATACCTTCTGTGCATGGGCAGTGACGGCCAGTATGCCATATTGAATCGGAATGATATCAACTGATAAACCTCTGTAGTAGACCTGAAAGACAGCCATCTCATGTTTTATGCATCTTAACCACAAACTTACATAGATGTTACAGCAACCTTGCAGAAAATTTTAGTAATTAAGTAACTTGTAACATGGATGACTTCCTGGTGTGTCTCTATTGGTGATGGGGGATGTGGGCTATTGAGAGAAATAATGAGTAGAATGGCAATGTATAACGATCAGCTTGAAGATAAGGTTGTATATAAGGGTGAGTTTTAATAGGGTGTCAAGTGTAATACTTGTGAGGAATGGATTTTTTTAAGCTGGTTTCAGCTAAGATATGCTTGGGGAGATGCTGTGGATTTTTTTTTTTTTTTTTTTTTTTGGGGGGGGGGGGGCACTAGGTAGGATATATATAAGAAAAGACTGTGTATATGTATGTGTTGCTACTGAAAATTTGTGTTCATGCAAAGTTGGGAAGAACCATTTTACAAATGCATAAAATTCCTGGCTTGTCAGGGAAACTTTTAGATAAAACAAAGTTGTTGGCAGTGTAGATGTTTTCAGGACTGAAAGTTGTGAATTTTGTTTTGTTTGCCCTGTAGGATATGACACCGTAGTGGGAGAGAGAGGACTGAAGCTGAGTGGAGGAGAGAAGCAAAGAGTCGCAATCGCTAGAACGATACTCAAAGCCCCAGCTATTGTGCTGTTAGATGAGGTGAGATGCTAGCTAATGGAGGGCACCAGTTAATGTGTTAGAAATCTGCAGACATAATACTGCACCTAAATACCAAGTTAAATCTCACATTCCCCAATATATGGGAGGAGAGATTCAATCCACATGAGAAATCTTGCTCAGGGTGTACTATGGTGTAAACTGGTGGCTGACTGGATAAAGGAGGTGACACTCGAAGCAATAAAATGTAGCAGTAGGGGGCTTTAGAGTGTGACCCCCAGCAGGGTCACTGTAAGGTGGCATTTCATTCAGTGGCAATATGTGGTTTGGCCTCTCAGATTTGAGGTATAGTTGAAATGAGTCAAAGTTTGCATTACAGTGTTGAGTTGGTCAGTAACCTGACATTAAATTGTAATTTGAAAGCCATAGGCTTCTTTCACAGTTGTGGTCACTTAGCATTTTAAAAAAACTGACTTTCAAGGCTAAATGTTTTAATATTTATAAATACAACATTCCCAACTAGCCTAGAACCATTCTCCTAGGATAGCAAAGTCCACCCCAAATGTCCACCACTCTCTCATGCTTCTAAAGTGTATGTTTAAATTGTTTCTGCTTTTCTTGATTTTAGTCTACAAAGCATTCATAAGCAGAAATCTTCTTTAAAATAGCTTTTACACTGTCTCCAGTATATCCATATTCCCTTTTACATTTGTGATTCAAGGAATTACTGTTTGTCACATTGATTTTGTGAAATACTAGAAACTAATTAAGTTGACAGAAACACCCAACCAGAATAAAACCTTCTCCAAATTCATGTTTTCCCAAACTGCAAGTGTTGTTAGTGAAGATCCAATACTCATTGTTAAGATGTTTGGAATTGAAAACTTAAACAATTCACATGTACATCCCACATGAGAAATTTGTCTGCCCATCAAAAGGAAGCTTTTTGATGTGGATATATGATGATGGGGTTGGTGTATTTCTGTATTTTTACCTATTTTTACTTCATTCCCACATACAGGCTACATCAGCTTTAGATACTAAAACAGAAAGAAATATTCAAGCATCTTTAGCACTTGTGTGTCAGAATAGAACCACCATTGTCGTGGCACACCGACTCTCCACCATCATTCATGCTGATCAGATATTAGTACTGCAAGGGGGTGTCATTGTAGAGAGAGGGAGGTAAGTGTATCAGTTATGAGTTTTTACCAATATTTTGAACTTGTAATGCCTATCAACTGATGTATTAAATGGAAATTTCCCTTTTTTTAAGTCAGTTCAAGAGCTTGTTACAGCAGGGACAGTGTTGGAATTACCAGGTCAATTGTTTACATTTTTTCTGTGAGGTTTCAGAATTTGTACTGGAAGGTAGATACTGATGTCTGCTGTGTGTGATCTTTTTACTTCAAGATCAGTGTGAAGACTTGATCAAGTCTGATTAGAACAATTTAAGTGGATTTGAAAGGAAGTATAAACGTTGTTGTAGGGATCAATTGGTGACAGTGTGGCCTAATATAAGGGCTTTGCCCGCAGTGGATGGCAGTGCCTATAGTATGTTCTGATAATAGGAGAAACAAAAGGCCTGGCCTAGAGTTCACCTACTTCTTCAACGATATAAAAGTTAGGCCTTCATTAGGCTAAAGTGTACCAACTGTAGTGGGGCCAGGTCATAGAATTTTAATGTAAGGGAGAATGCTGACTAAGTGCATTATTCCATGTTTAACAAGTGAAGCTACAAAAAGATTGAGGGCACTTCCACTGTGCGGCAAAAAGGTAGATGATTGATGTGTCTCCATACGTTCAGCCTACATTCAGCTACAGAAGTTAAATATCTTATCCATTTTTTGAAAGAACAGGAGTTATTTTTACAAAATAAATATGTCATGATGCCTCAAGTCTTATATTTTATACTCCTAACTTGAAAACTTGTAGTTTTTCTACCAATAACTGGGGCAAAAGCAGCAATGTAATTTAGTGTATTATGGGCCGTTGCTTTATAGTTGTACAGACAGCCAAATGAGTGGCTTAAGTCCGGATTGCCTGACGTTGTTCACCCTGACTTTTATTTCTATGAGCCAGGTTTTACTAGCAGCATTGACTGCAAATATTTAAACTGTAAGTAAGTTTGTAAATGAAATTAGGTAATTTGCCATTAAATCTCATCTATTCCCCAAAGCTCCCCAAGTGATACCAATGAAGTAGGGATGTGGGTACTAACGTGGGTACTATGGTAAACGTGGGGGTTACTGGAAACAAAATAGGTAGCAGTAGAGGAGGTGGGCAGTATCAGGATATCAAGGAACATGTAGGCTTTATAGTTTACAGGTATAAAATTGTGGGTGGTTTTTGCTTCAGACGGATTTGTCAAAGATGATCTTCTTTCTCACATTCCAAATGAAATTGACCTTTGTACATGTGGCATCTTGCTGGCAGCCAACTGTATCTTTCATAAGAGATGTGGCTAGGTTAAAACCCATGAAAGAGCTCAAGGATGCATGTACATTGTTGATGAGAAGGTGTAGTGTAATGGGGAGGGGGTGGTTTGCACTGAATGAACTTTGCAATTTGCTACAACAAGAACCACATTCCTTTACACCTCATTATCATTATACAAAGTACACAGTGCGACAGACAAAATATCCCCAGAGTGACATCAAGGGGGGCCAAAATAACTTATTTTGCGAAAATCGCCCACTTCTCCGAAATTTTTGCCAACAAAAATAATAATATACCTCCCTTGGATCCCAAGATAACCGTTAAAATGGGGTGATTTTTAGCAAAACAATAAAAAATAACCCCTCTGAAAATCATGTAACTTTTTCCCTGCTTGTTTTTAACCACATAGTGCAATGTTTCCTCAGATGAAAAAAGAAGAGAGCCAGCTAGTAGTATTAATACCACAAATGTATGTTGTTTAGCAAACACAGTCGTATGTTGAACTACAACATAGGGATAAACAACTTTTGTTCCCTTTTGTTACTTTGTGTTCCCCTCAGATTGACAAGGGTCACAGTTTTATAATAGTCTATCTCTATTTTGTAAAAACATTTCAGTTTGTTTATAAAGATACTCTGGAGTGTAAAGTAAAATTTCATTAATGTGATATAAGACACTCATGTTTTCCTATAGCAGAAAGTACATTTACTTCTGAAGTAATGACCCTTTGCAAACTTTTTAGAACTCTGAGGGATATGTACTTTTAATTGTTTAAATGGCGGTCAGTTGATGGTGGTTATTTCTGGGTCAGGGACTGGTGAGGCAATTGGGCTGCAGGAAGTAGCAAAATTACATTCCTACAATTTATGTTCTGGTTCTTATGACATGTGCCATAGCAGACACTGAGTGTGATGTAATTAATCTGTCTTTCATCACTGGTCAGATTTGTTTTTTATTGGTTTTAATGATTTAGAGACTTGGAAGTTAAAGGGTAATTCTCATCATCCCTGACAGTTCCAATTCCTCCATCTCTGCAACTTGTAGCTCCTCCCTTTACTGTACAATGCTCCTCCTTGTGCAGACACAAACCTATTTTATTGCTTAAGGCCACTGTCCTGGTGAGCATACAAGGCTATAAATGTGCAATCCAGACAGTGAAATATGAGTTACTCTGCATCATTTGAGTTTTCAAACTTTGATGTCAATCAAAGAGCAGTAGTTATCTGTGAACTTTGATACCCCCACACTAAAAGTGTGATTTGGGGTGGTGACTGTCTGTCTTTAAGTTGGAAATAGGTCCAGATGGCCCTTTCTCTTCAAGGCACTCATGGTGCAAGTGACAAATGTGATAGCACAGGTGTCAACAATAAGGAAGAAACAGTGTTGTCAGTTCAATTTGTGCCCCTTGAGTTGTCATTTATCAAGCCTTTTAGTGGTGGGTTTATTGACTCAGTGCCTGGAATGTCAAATTAAGAACTGGTACAGATAGTCCTCCCCTCTCCCCCTTGGATTTTCATGTTATGTAAATATATATGATTTATGTCATAGGATACATGAAAAGAATGACCAATGGGTTAGTCTTGTCCATTAAATTTGCAGTCCCTCATGTTGCCAGCTCTTTGGAGCAGCTTACATTTTTTCCTTTTTTACAATTTTTATGTTACAGGCATGAGGAGCTTCTTGAGATAGGGGAAGATGGAGTTTACTATGGTATGTGGATGCAGCAACTCAAGGCTCAAGAAGAGGCAAGCAGTGGAGAAGAGGGAACATCATCATCAGAAAGTTACACAGAGAAGATGGACTAAGTTGGAGTGTATGGGTAGAGGATGAGATACATGTTCACGCTATCTGTGAAGATTTTTTTCCCCTATCACAATTTTTGATGGGGTTTTTCTAATCGTTGCTGTTTCTTTGTTGATCTTTAATTGTCTGACTAAGGATGGCTAAGAAATTTTAGGATCTGGTGGTTTATACAAACAAATATCAGTAAAGACCCATATCATGTGATATTGAGTTTTGTTTATAATATGCGGCCATGTTGGAGGTACTCCTGAACAGCTTGCATGTATATTGCATGCTACACCTCTGCGTTTGTAGTAGAGTGCATGCAAGGTATAATGTATTTACTCAGTGGCACCACTACATAACTGAGATAGAATGGCTGCTGTATTTGCATATGTGCTACTGTTCCTCTCATATACCCTTAAGTAGATGGGAAGTCCTTGTTTGCATTTTTGTTAGAAATGTTAGTATGGAGCTCAAATGGGTCGGTGGTTGTTTTTGAATACCGACAGTACAGTATATACTTCTGTTTTCCTTGGTAAATGTAAGAAAGAATTCACACACATTGTAATTGTAATAGGAGTGTAAAACTGGCCTTGAGGCATTGCCAATGATAGTGTCATAAAGCTTAAGGCCACGTTGTGGGGTATTCACGTGTGTATCAACAGTAGACACCGATCTGGTGCAAAGTGCACTTCAGTATAAAATGACCACATGGGAGCACATATTTGAAGTAATACTATGCCTAAAATACATTCGGCCATATTGGCCAGACTTTTAAGAAATCCTCGGTTAAGGCTGATTCATACATCTAAATTTCAATGTGCTATAAAGCTATAAGAACCATATATGGTCATCCTGAGCTCTTCCGGGCTTTTCACAGACATAACTTGTAGTTGAACAGTGTTCAAATTTCACAGCTTCATTGTGCTAGACTGAAGTATGAATCAGCTGTTAAGAATAGTTTCTTTGAAGTATTCTGGTATTTACAATAGGAATCATTCAATGGTGTATTCTCATACAAAGAGTGATGGGAGGATGATTGTTTTCTTAAATGACTGTTCAGTTAAAATTTTAGATTGCCTTCCTGATTCTAAACACCTTGGAGTATGATTTGTTTATGTTTTTTCAGTACTTCCATAATAGCCTGTATAGTCTTGGGTATTTGTAGATGCAGCGTTAAGAATTCTGTATGTAAGATTATTTTTCCTATACAAGTGTATTTTTTATGCACTTTTCAAACAATTTACCACTTTTATAATGCTAACTGTGTAACAACCTGCTCAGAGTGTTAATGTATCTTTGTTAGTTGGGGTACAAGCTAAGCTTGAGAACCAAAAAAGTGAAAGTTGTTCATAAATTTTTTTACAAATCTTTTGTTAAGTCATAAACTTCTAACACTCTCCATATGTATACCTTGTGTAAATAATGTTTCCTGAAATGCCTGTATCTGGTCGAAAGTACACATTTTCTTTATTTCTTTGGTTCTACCTTATTTCTTACAAACATTGAATTATCTATTTTTTGTGATTCGTAGATATTAGAGATAGTATGTGTGGTCATAGCCTGGAGATGGGAGAAAAGCGATTCCCGAAAAATGTGTACAAATGGCAATGAAGTGGGGGTGATGTTGTGTTGTAGTAAGGAAATGACTTAGTTTGCAATCTTCTTATCAGGGTTTGCATGCTTTCAGAGTCGAGTGCAAATTTTGTGATATATCTTGCAGTGAATATCATAACATACTATCAAATTTGGCATTGAATGTGAAAAATAGATTTTATACAGCAACAATGCTTGATTATAAGTTTTGTAGCAGTAATTGAGCCTGTAAGTTGCATTACTCTAAGAGTGTTTTCAAGATTTCTTCCTTAATTTGTCTATTATTTGGAATGATTTTTCAACAATTTAGCAAGAAGGGTAGAGTCAGATTCAGTAACCCAACTGATTATTTACATTGAATCTCTTGAAATGTAGGTTACTCAGACATCATGGTAAAACGTAACAAAATGCAGGTTGTAAAGGTTCAATGATATGAAAAAACATAGTTTGATATGAGATGTAAAAAAACAATAGAGACCTAGAAAGTAGCCACAATCCCATCAAAATCCATCAAAAAAAAGACCATTTAACAGGGTTATTTCAATTTTACACTTACCTCATGGAAGAATGTGAGATAAATATTTAAATCTGTGATTTCAAAACAGGAACTCATCAAATATGGTAAATGTTATCCTTTGTTTAACCAGTGTTCATTTTAAGATTGCTTTTAGCATTGGCATGCCCTGAGGTGGTTAATTTGGTAAGTTTAACTTTACGGACTTTTTGAAAAATAGCAGTATCACTGACCCAACTGCAAACAACCTGCAGAGAAATTAAGAGAAAACTTTATGTTAACACTGTGCAACACTCCACAATGTTATGGGCAATGATTTACTTGAGAAACTGTGAAATTTTGAAGGGACATATCTTGAGAATGGTATAATATATTGAAATATTTTCAATGGATCACTGCTTGGAAGATAACTGCCAAGTAGAAACAGCTTCTTTTGGTGGCATGTCACCATAACTTTAAATGACATTTTATTTTAACAGTTCTAGGGTACTTTGAATGTGGAAAATGCCTGCAGGGGCTATTGATTTGTATGGCTTCAAGTCCAACATTGTACCTCATACTTGAACTCTTTTTAATTGATATCCGTTCAAATTTGTAAACTAGGGCCAGTTACACTAAGATCGTAAGTTTTTATGTAAGTCAAAACACTTGAGAACTGCATAAGAACTTCCTTATCTAGTATTCACAGAACAAACTTACGCTATTGGTAAAGGTAGGCAGTTTAACTGCAGTAAATGCATATGATCTAATCTTGTTTGCAGTTGCATAGTGCTATGTCACATCTTCAGCCAATAGCATTGACTGTAAAAGTTCAAACGATGCACATTTTTTTCCGTGGTAACACATGCAGTCCTGTGCCATGCACAACAAGGGTGCCTGTGTATGTTGCTATAACTTTTTGTACCTAGGACAACTATAAATCTTCAGTAAAAGTAACACAAAATGTTAAAGCTTTAACTATTTTGAATACCATCTAATCAAGTAGCACTGTGTTCAGTCTGACTTATGCCACTTTTTGCGAGTAAGTATTCTTTGTGAACCTGGCTTCTTTATATTGAGTTGGAATGAGAAAAGATTCCACCTTAGTTTAAATTAGCTGGGAATCAAGTCCCTGGCCTACCCATTACCTCATTGCTCAAATCAGTTTACATTTAACACCAACTGATTTCTAGAGTTGGAAACTTGGAATTGTACTTTTCAACACTAGAGTCTTTCGTAGCTTTTTTGGTCTGGGTAAGGGGGGGGTGGGGGGAAGGAAGGTGCAGTGAGATGGGGTAGTGCCAGGATCATATTTTAGACACTACTTATATCTGATTGTCATTAAGTGTCTTCTATATTTTGAAGAGTGTTAGATGGGTAGGTGGGTGGTGGCAGTAGTTGGTGGCAGTAGTCATGTTAGGGGGAGGGTTAAAATGAATTGACTATTCACTTCCTGAAACACTTGAATGTTTTTTAAGGCCTCTGTATAGCTTAATTGTTCCAAAAATATACTGTGCTAAAGTACTTTGGTTTGTACAGAAGGGAAATGTTATGTACTGATATATTTTGATGGACTTGATGTGCTTTTTGAGGGTAGGAGATGGAGTATTGACCTGAAGTTAAGAACAAATTTTGTCTAAGTGAGAGTCTCAGTAAGTAAGCAATCAGAACTCTATGCAAAAGTTGACAAAAATTGAATACAGTTAACCTCTCATCCAGTCAAAAAGGATGCATAAAAAAGCAAAAAAAAAAAATCTTTGTAGTATTCATACCTGTATGTAATGCTAACTGAACGAGCTACTTCCATAAAATTCTTCAGTGTAGCATTAAGCGTAGTGTATATTAGTGTTTGCAGATATTACCCATGCTGATATTTCAATGCTCAATATCGACAGATACCGATTTGACACCAATATTTGGGAAATTAGCATACTACACAGTACATGCTACCACTAAGTGTGTCATTTGTGAGGCAAAACGTTGGAAGTTAAACCCTAACATACTGACATAAAGTAACATTTCTCTGAAGTAAAGGACCCGAGATATCAGTCAGGTAGTATCAACTTTTCAGGTAAATTTTACTGATACCCAAACAGGATGAAATTGGTAGTATCAGCAAATAATTACACTGGATACTGATAATTGTTCCAACACTAGTGTATATAAAAAGCCACCTTAGGGTTAGAAACATTTACACCCAGGTGTGGGAAAGAGGAGGGGCTGGGCTACTTCAGTCATAAATGCAAACATGTGGATTCATAAAATAAATTTCTGACTGCCCCCACTTTGTTAGGAAAAAGCCCATTACCTCAGTGTTACCTCAGTGAAATTTATCAAACTTTTCACATAAATATATTTTACAAACTACTTAAAATGTTTCATCAAATTGCATTCAAAGGTGCACATATATTCAAAAACTTTTGCAAAGGAGAGGGTACATCCCCCTTTCCATAGAGCCCTGCCACAGGATATTGGTCCAAAATCTTAAGCCTCCAGCTTAGAAAACTTTCTGTACCTATGCATGTATGACTTTATGTAAATTATTTATTAAAATGCTGGCCAGAGTCAAAGGATTGACTTTGTCAGTCACCTGATACAGTAGGAAAACCTAAGTTTTTTGTTGTTGTATAAGTGTAGCGTGGCTATAAGCAGTATTCCCCCACCACCTGATGTTCCCCCTCAGTATATGTGCAGTTTTGCACTGTCTTGTAAAAGCATTTTGCACAAAGAATTACGCTCTTTTTCCCCAAGTAAGATCTTTCTGATGTCCACCCTTGGCTGTGGAAACATGTCCCCCTCTTCAATAAAAATAATCTGAAAGTTGCATGTATACTGCCCTCTTTTTTACTTGTATACACTGCCATCACACGGCATTCTAAAACCTCAATTACTCAGGTCCTCTCTTATAATAATGCTTCAAATAGTATTTCCTATCTGAATTGAAAGCCGTACATCGAAAAAGATAATGGAATTCATCACCAATCGACCCACTAGTACAAAGTTCACAAAGTCTATCATTAAGGTCAATGTTA
>WURT03137375.1:0-11326 GCA_009936505.3 Holothuria glaberrima | reverse complement strand
TTTGGGCAATCTTTTCACTTTTTCTTCATCTCTGCCGAAATTTCACCTATTCTGTGCCCGAATTTTGGTCATTTTTTAGCCCGAATTTTCGACCTCAAAAAATTTTGGGGGCAGTCTGCCCCCTGCCCCCGCCTCGCACGTCTATGTAAAGAAGCCAGTCTTGCCCTGGCCTTCCAGCAGTTAACTCATATACCTGTCTCTGTCTCAGTTATTTGGGTGTGTCAAACTCTTACCGAGATACAAAACATGACTGCACAGGTTTCTCTTTCATCGAAACCAAAAATCAGCTACTTTAAAAGAATAGTACACAACGGTTTCGTGACACTCACCTTTCACCAATATCATCGGTACTGGACGATGGCTCCCCGAGAACAGGAATTGAACCATTTTCTGAACTACCGTCGGTCTCACTAATTTCACCATATAGGCCTACTCATGCAACTTTCGTTTGTCCAGTAAAAATATGATTACTGTTCAAATGCACTACGTCATCAGAATCTGTGATATTTTCTATACTACTTTAAACGTCATTAAGTACAGTCAGCTACAAGAATATGGAAAAACAAACGAGGACTATTTAAAACTTAAACCCCCAAAGCAACTACAATCAAACCTAAAAGGATTTATTAACTTACAATTGGTCAGTGGTATCGATCCTGACTTGCACTACTTCGGCAGCCATAATGTCACTCTTTTCCTGTCTGTTGTTATTGGTTTTACTATAACACTCAGTCTATGTTTCTTTACGAATATCTTTACAACATGTAAACACAATCAAGTATAGAGTCTGAATCCTTACAATATACTGATATGAGGAGTATGTAAACTATGAACACATTACTCTCAATATTCTTTCAACTATTTTCCTGTTCACATCCTTAGTACTTCATAAATTTTTTTAATTAACGGTCTAACATGTGCTTATCTAGATACTTGAAATAATAAAGTACTTGATTTTTACATGTTCAAAGTTCATACATCCATCTGTACATTGACCTTTATTCCGGGTTTTATTACCGTAGGGGGTGTGTTAGGTATATAATGAACACATCAAAAAGCTCTCTTCACAAACTTACACTTTTACTTTCCTTCTTATTCTCCACCGTAGTACTGCTTTCTATATTTATACATGTAAAGCCAGGTGCGGATTTGGTGGGGGACAGGCTCCCCCTCCCCACGAAAAATAAGAAAGACGGAAAAGAAGAAAAAGAAAGAAAGACAAAGAAAGAAAAGGTCATAACAATAACAATTTTGTCTATAAACCAGTGGCGGCGCCAGCGGGGACAGGGGGCATTTGCCCCCAGTCAGGACCTTTCCACCCTGATGCCCCCACTCAGCTTCTGAAGTACAGTGGCCTGACTGGAGGAATTGCCTAATACATTAAAATAGTTAAGAACCTTTGCATTTGATGATGCATTATGATATATACCTATACCTATCCTGTGACTTAATTTTTTATCCAGAGGTATGCTAAAACCTCAGAGCTTCCGGGGCTTGGTCCCCTGGACCCCCAACAGGGACCCTTACCTGGACCCGACCCGTTTAAAGCTCGCGCTTCGAGCTCGATTTCTCGCTACGCACGAAAATCCTTTTGCCCTCAACAGTTTCTTTTGCCCCCATTTATCCCCTCACTTAAATTTTGGGTGCCGCCACTGCTTAAAACGTATCCAAAATATATCTTTTTGCAGGGGTTGGGTGGAGTTTGTAGTTCAAATCATCTCTCCTAAAAATCCATTGAAGTAGTAGACGACGAGGAGGGGGAGGGGCTACAATGTGCGAAAACAGGTGAATGATGAACGATAATGCTAGTTAACGGATCTATGGACGTGAACATAATGATATGTAAGATCGGTGTGTTTGGGAGGGGGAAGGATCCATAGCTTACTGCAGAAACAAATTTGTGAAAACTTCTCCAAGTAGGGAGATTGAGATGAAAAGTTTTCTTGTTCTTTTCTCTATATCTAAAGCGTTATACTCCAGAGTGCATGTTAACCCTGTCTAATCTCAAGGTTTTGCAGAATCTGCCTTGCAATCTTAATAAGGTGAATGCTGAGTCATGTGATTGATACTTTACAATCGATGAATGTCGGGCTGCCCCCCCCCCCATATGCCTGATAAAACACCAGGGTGTGACGGCCTCTCTGTTGAAATTCAGAAACATTTTTGGCCTACCATTGACCAGTCACCAATTCCTTGAACAAGTCTTTTGATCATTAAAATTTTTCTAAGGAACAAGGTAGGAGGTCATAATCATTATACCAAAGTCGTACAAAAAATCATACTTTCATTAAAAACTATCGCCTCATTTCGTTATTAAACACGGATTACAAGAGGTGCGCCAAGACTTTCGCTACAAGATTGAAGCAAGCCATACCTATTTTAATTAGCAGCGACCAAATAGGTTTCATAAAAAACCCGTTTTATAGGCGAAAATATTCGCTGTATTTTAGACACCATCCAGTACTGTACTTCCGAGTCAGTGTCAGGTCTGTTAACATTTGTGAGAAGTCTTTCGACATGTTAAGTGGAAAAAAGACAGTGGCCAGCCCGACTTAAACCAATTGGTTAGAAATTAAGCCGTAAAACCTCATCTAACTCATGTCGACATGTTAAGCTGTGATTTCATATATTGTTATCTAGACTTATTTCACTTCAGCAAGGGCTTTATTTAATGGTGGCGTGCTTTATATTTAAATACCGCTGCATGCGTTTATAATAACGGTTCTACTACGATTGTTTCAAACTTATGGGGGGGGGGGGTTAGACAGGGATGCCCGTTAAATCCCTATCTTTCTATAATTTGCGCAGAGGTGCTGCAATTAATGTTACAGACCAATTCTTTGATCAGGGGAATAAGTTTGTGAGGTTATGAAGTCAAACTACTATAGTATGAAGACGATACGATTATTTTCTTAGATGGAAGGCACGATTCTGTTTGTGGAACTTGGAGTGTCATCAGGTTCAAAAATCAATTACGAAAAAAACTATTATCTCTCCAGTTAGACCATTTGTTTACATTCGTCTGGTCTTCCAGAGACCTCAACCCCCCCCCCCCCCCCCCCCCCCCTGTTGGGTTTGCAATTTCTCAACTGGTCTCTTCGTTGACTGTTTAACCATACCCTCCAAAATAATTTTTCGAGAATTACATTCTCTTCTCTACAAATTTATATGGTCAAATAAGCAAAAAATTAAACTTTCGGTCTTTTTTGCAACAAAGAACAATGATGGCATTAACATGATCGACATTGAGTTATTCTCAAAGAGTTGATGTAAATGGGTAAAACATCATTTATCCGAAGGTTCGCCCGGGAGACTGGAATGTGTTTTTGACATAGCTCTTAAAACACTATGGAGTTTAATTTCTTTTCGACTGTAATTAACATTGATGTTGATATTTCAAACACATTTATGAGGTCTGCAGCACCTGGTCTCTATTTAATATCCGACCTCCAAATTATTATCGTAATCATTATCTAGTAAATAATTCTTTAATTAAGATAAATGCGAACACTCAATTCAAAGGTCTTAAGGAAGTTACAAAAATACTATGCATCCCTCTAAGAACAACATTAGGCGAAAAATGTGTCGCACAATCTTAAAAAATATCATTTTACTATGTATTCACCCGAAATTTCAAATTCAATGGAATGTTTTCAGTTGACAATGAAGCAATACAACCACATTTTGTATTTAATTCTAAACACTCATATTCCACCTGAAGTGCTTTTTCAAATATTTTACGAAGTCTTCATACCACCTTATGTGAGTCGAGGGGACTTCGAAGAAAGCACTTGATGTGAACTGAACGAGTAGGATTGACTAGCACTTGAGTTATAAGTACACCTCATGTGCTCACTTTTTGGAGACAAATAGGTGCTAGCAAAATAGTGCTAGTCATTACGTGCTTTCTTGGACTCAGGACATGAGATAAAAAGCCCCCTCATCCTGTGAAAGAACGTTTACAGCTGAGCCGAACTTAAATGAAACATATCCCTTCCACCTGAAGTGAGCAAAATTACCTGAAATGAGTAGGTAAACTTGCAGCTGAGGTGCACAGTTTTGGAGACAAAAAGACTGTCAAATATTTGCTCCTCATGCAAGTGTTTGATTTGCTAGGGAAACGAGTTTTTTCTGCGTTCTTACCATGTAGCATTTCGGAAGCTTCTATGGGCTTCGCCCCCTGGACCCTGCAGAGACCTCGCCAGGCCTTCCTGAGAATTTGTAGCCTTTTAGACCCTGTCCGTATCTTACGCTCGTCTTGCTGGGCTTCGTGTTGGCCATTGGGTCTATTTGTCTTTTTGCCTTTTGTGCAGCTGTTGAATGCCTTATACATTCCCTGCCCAAGACTTTTTTGGTCATTTTTTACCTTTCCTAAAGCAATTACAGTCCAGAGCATTTTCTCTGAAGATATTCAATTATGCCTATCTATGGATTTCAAATCCACCGGAGTTTCTCCTTACTTTTACCCAGACATTACGTTACATTTCCTTGGGACTTCTCTAGGCTGATACCAATTTTCCGCATTAAAGTGCGTTCACACCAAATCCGAAATCTGCTGCGTTTTGCGGGCGGGACGTAAAATTTTTCTGTCTCAGAACGAGTGGGGCTTTTTTCTAAATTTTTCATTGAATTAAAATTGCCCCTATGTCTGCTGGAAAAAAATCGCATCCCTCCGCAAAACGCAGCACATTTAGGTTTTGGTGTGAACGCACCTTTAAGACTAAACTCTGGCGTTAACTCACTGCTCCTTTGACTCTGCAAGAGTCTGCATGCAATGGGAGGCAATACAACACGCGTTTCAGGGAATTGGCTGGCCAGCAGAAGACAGTCTAAGTGCACAAAATATCTTCATGTCATTCAGTTCTTAAAGTTAGGAACGAACCAGAGGCTCTGTACCATCGGCTGAAGGAGTTGGTTGAGTTATTACGGCGCAGCTCTTCGATATCTAATGCCGAGGCTGATAAGCGTACGGGACTCTTTAAATTTGGGGGGCTGAACATTTTTGCCCGAATCTCAAAAAGATGCCCAAAGTCAAGGGCGTGGATCCAGGGAAATTAGGATATGGAAGTGATTAGGACTATGTCAGAGTCTGTTTGAAAGTCTGATAGAGGTGATGCTAGGAAATAACTACATGCGCGCGAAGCGCGCGAAAACATTTGCACTTTTTTCGGGAATCCGATCAAAAATTCGGGAACTCAGTAGAAATTTGGGCAATCTTTTCACTTTTTCTTCATCTCTTTCGAAATTTCACCTATTCTGTGCCCGAATTTTGGTCATTTTTTGCCCGAATTTTCGACCTCAGAAAACTTTTGGGGGCAGTCTGACCCCTGCCCCGATCCTCGTACGCCTATGACGAGGCTCTTCGCAACACAATACTTGAACGACTACACTAGATCTGATATGAGGTTTGACCAAAGGAATACACAGGCGGGACTACCGCTTCCCCACAAACAACACACACGCAAAATGTCACTTCAGCTTTCAACCAATCAGCTTTCAGTATTAGGAGTAATCTCTTTCACGTCCGAAAATGTTATTATTATCAAAAAGCAATAAAAATTTGGCATTTATCTCATCTGTGATAAGCAATTTCAGTTACTCATACTTCAGTGATAATGTATTTCTCTCTGTCTTAGTCAACTTTAACATGGCAGCCGTCGGCAGTACAAAAGAAGGCATCAAAGGCCAACTTGGTCCTAAAACCATTGATCTCATCAAGAAGGCAATTATCCAGTGTCGGATTTACGAATGTGGGGCCCTGGGCATAAATCTATGTGGGGACCCTGAAGTCAGTCATTTGGATCTTTGAAAAGAGAACTAACATGATAGATTGAACTTTAAGCAAAAACTTACCTCTTAAAGGGCTTTGAGCTTTGAAACAGATAATAAATGTTCTACAATTTTAGGATAAAAGCCAGATTAAACATCGCAGTGGCGAATCTAGGATTTGCCTGAGAAAAGAAGGAGGGGAGGGAGATTTTAGATTGTCAAGAGCTACTGATACAGAGTAGTGGCTTGGGGTGAAGTTTTCAATTTTTTCCAGTAAAAGTAGCTAACAAGGCGCAATTTGGTGCATTTTTGCTGTTGGAATTAATTACTTTGTACTGCAGAGCCGTAATGAAAGTAACAAAAATAACTGAAGCTAAGTTGGGACTTAGCCATAAACAAAACACAAATTTGCCCGGATTTTAAGGCCTTGCTTAGATGTCATGTTAAGTAAGGTCATAGAAAACAAGGTGTAATGGTGGAGGGACTAAGGTTTATCCATAGGAATAGGGTGGGCTAAACTCTCGGACTGATTGGTATAACAATCCAGGCGTGGATCTAGGGTTTGGGCAAAGAGAGATACCTTTGTGACTTTGGGAAGCAATGGAGAGCAGTCCCTAAACGGAGCGCCGCCGTTGGTTGGCGCGAAGCGCTTAAGAAAATTTTTGGATGGAAACACCTCCTAGATCAGCAAAAATTGGCACTTCCCGGGCACTATTTCCCTGAGTATGTGACGACATCTTAGACTTTTATGTTACTTATTTTGTTTTTTCATTTTTTTTTCTCTCGGTAGTCCAATAAGGGGTTCATGTGTCCCCATGGTTGCTCGTCTAGCACTACCCGTGCAGAAAACTGCGCGAGGAGTGTGCGAAAATTTTCTGTCTTATTGTTTGTTAATACAAGACATTTGAGCTTCGTCGAGAAGTTTATACCGATTAGAAAACACAATTTTACGATCAGGATAATTCATGAAGAATACAAATATTGGATTTTTTTCTTCCTTTTTAAAACAACTTTGTCATTGCAATATTTGCAATGCATTCATGTCATGCTTCAGACACTGTATTGCACTGGCTTCGTTTAAAACAGAACAATAATAATGTGTTGGAAACTTGTTCATTGCTTTTCCCCTCTCTCCCCCACTCTGGCAATCTCTATCTGAGACTATCTGTTTATTTTTCCCATCATTTTATAGTTTCACTCCTCTATTTTGGGGGCCCTGGGCCGGGGCCCATCTGGCCCAATAGGAAATCCGGACTTGCAATCATCGATCTCAAAGAACCCAAAGGTTCCTCTGGTGCTGCAATCAAGAAGCAAATGGCTGCTCAAGGAGTCGACGTGGAAAAGAAGAATACCATAATCAACAAAGCCCTGAAGAAGGGTGTCTCTGATGGTGTTTTGAAGCAAGTAAACGGTACAGGTACCAGCGCATCCTTTAAAATCGACAACGCCAAGGCTCAGGCAGCCGAAAAGGCTAAGGCTAAGAAGGCCAAGGCAGCTTAACACAAGAAGGAAACAGCAGTTAAGGCAAAAAGGCCGCAGCGAAGGCAAAGAAAGCAGCCGCCAGGAAAACCAAGGCCAAGAGACCTGCGGCACTATAAAAAGGCTGCAAAAAAGAAGGCAGCTACACCCAAGAAAGCTGTGAAGCCCAAGAAGGCGGCAAAGAAACCCGCAAAGAAACATGCGGCAAAGAAGACTGCAAAGAAGACTGCCAAGAAGCCAGCCAAGAAGGTATCAAAAAGAAGCCTACACTAGACCGGTGTAAGGCATTGCCTCTCAGTTTAAGGTCCATGAAGAATTACCAACGGCTCTTTTAAGGGCCAACAAATTTTTTAGAAAGAATGGCTTTTTTCCTCTGTCAAACAGGCTTGTATCGGTGTCATTTTCTTTGTAGTTTTAAAAGTTTTGTAGGATTACGTTTTGTGATTTATTTTTGAGGCTAAGACGACTGTGGGCAGGGCCGGATGTTAGAGCTTTTTTTATTCCTTGCCGAAGGTAGGCAAGGAATCTTTGCATTCATTATGGCGTGTGCGTATGTAAGTGTATAGGCCAGGGGAGGAGAAACAGGGGTTATAACCGCTCCACTTTTTGACAAGGGGGTTGTCCAACACAGTTAACCCCCCAGTTTTCAGGTACACTTCCGAAAAAATAATTCATGAAAAACTGTAAAAGCAAATGAGATAATAATAAAAATAAGCGACCTTTAGTTTTAACTACTCCCAGGTTGCTAGACAAGACGCAACTTGACTGTCACTAACGTTAGTGATCAGTCAGTTGTCAGTGATGTGTACTACGCTCCACACATTACGCTTCGAATACAACACGGAGCAAAGTTTAGCAACTGGGAAGTTGGAGGATTAATCCCTGCCCATTTTAAAGTAAGGTGGGTTTTTATCCAAGAGCAATCTATGGTTTTCCAATCTAAATTGGCCTTTCAAAAAAAAAATGAACTAAATTGTTCAGTTAGTTAACTACCTAAATACCATATTCCAAGAGCGCATGAGCCATTTTATAGTGTGCCATGTCCACAAGGATGTATTGGACGCAGTGCACCTTACACAGCAAGCCAAGGACTTTGCTGGGAGGACACAAACACGGAAGAACATGTTTGGAAATCTTTCCTGATTCTTACCATTATCCATCAATCAGCGGAAACCCCGAAATGAGAATACATACATATCAGCCAGTTTTGATCTATGAGTAAACTATATAAATATGTACCTGTATATTGATGGACCATCCCAGCTTGCTGAGGCAACCGGTTTGCCTTAGCAAGCTGGGAAAAATAGTTCATAAAATACATAATTATATGTCTCCTTATGCATACAAAATACCGTAAAGAGTATGCACCAAATCGCATATTTTCACATTAAAAAACAAAAAAGCTTCACACCGCTAGGGCTAGGTCGCTTCGCTCCTTCGCTTTGCCAAGTATGCAACCCCCCCCCCCCCGACAAGAAATCTCCGCCCCTGGTAAAGGCACTCACAAACATATCCTTAACGGGTACCGGGCAGCCGGCGAGAGCTCGTCGCTCGCACGTCTGTTCTTGGGTGATTCCATGAATAAGGGAACCAGTAGATTTAGTGTCCCACTTTACATTGTGATATATTTCACCTTCAAATTGGTAGTGAATAAAAGCATTTAAGTAGAAGGAGATGGTTTCAGTCACAAGCTTTAGTAATGCCTTATATATTCTAAAATGTACTAAACATATCAATAACTCGTTATGATGTTATATGCCAAAAACTGTTTTTTCCCAGTGCAAATGGGACATCAAGGGTGTGACATTTACAAATTTAGTAAAGCGTTTTTCCTTATAACAATGAGCTGTATAAAACCCCTAATCTTGAATAAGTTTTAAGATGTATCTTTAGGAAGCATTTGAGTAGTACTTTGGAACATATGCATCTCTACTAATTCTGTTTGTGCAAAATGGAATATATAGTAGATATATCTTTAGGGAGCATTTGAGTAGTACTAGTAGAAAATATACATCTCTACTAATTCTGTTTGTGCAAAATGGAATAGTACTGTAAACAGAGTACAGATTCCCCGTGTAAAACTACGTGTTAACTTTTAGTGTCCCACTGCTAATATAAATTTGTCATTTTACTACAATTGTACCTGAAATATTTAAAAGCATCTTGATGTATTTCCAAGTACTATGTAGTCACTATTTAAAATGCAAAGTTTGCCCAATTAACAAAGCTGTGCATAGTTGAGTTTTGAGAAGAAAGTTTCACTTAGCAAACGGGACACCGCGGGACACCAAATGGTGTCCCGCTTTTAAGGGGTACATTTTCCACAAGCTCAACCCAATCTCCTCATTTTATGCATTTCCATTCCATAGAAGATCAAAAAGCATACCATCTACAACGTTGCACATCCATTTTAAGAGGACTTAAATAATGTTTTCAGTATAATATAGAAAATCTGTTTTTGGTGTCCCGTTTACAAGAGGAAAATGAGCGTATTTTGAACCATAACTATTTTTAGAAATGATCGTTTTCAAACTTTTGACATGATTTGCACTTTTCCTGTACCCAAACATAAATATGAAAAGGTAAAATTTCTAGTAAGCCTTTTAATTATGGAACCTGAAATTTTACCCAAATGTCACAAGTTGGCTCCCTTGTTTACGGAATCACCCTCTTGCGCACGCGGAGCTCGAAACTGCGAGTAGCTACTCGAAAATTCGGACAAGTGAAACGTGTCACGCGCGGCTGCACGTGCCTGCCTTGGCAAGCAGCCCGCCTTCAAGCCATGCACTTCTACTGGAATAGTTCTCTAGCTGCTCTGCTGATGGGGAAATCCCATGAATTCCTTACCGGGTCTTCTGTACTGGACCCCGCAAGGCAGTGAGGGTGCGTATGTGTGTGTATGTGTGTTTGTGACATTTTTCTCGTTCACACGATACCTAAAGAAGAGGTATTCTGACAGTTCTCAAACTTTGTACATAGGAATCCCATATTAAGAGAAAAACCCTATTGTTCTTTGTGGGGTAAAAGGTCATCTGGGGTAACCAAGGGTCAAACTCTGAAAACCCTGTTAACACGATATCTCAAGGTAGGAAGCTTGAACAAGTTTCATACTAAATATGTAGATGCTTTGTGGTAAAGGAAACAACTCATTTGTTTTTGGTGGAGGTCAAAGGTCATTTGGGGTCACCAGGGGTCAAAACCTGAACACCTTGTTAACACGATATTTTGAGGTAGGAAGCTTGAATAAATTTCATACTTAGTGTGTAGATGCTTTATGGTGAGGGGAAGAACCCTATCGTTTTTAGTGGGAATCGGGAATCAAAGGTCATCTGGGGTCACCAGAGGTCAAAGGTCAAAACTTTATAAACACAATATCTCCAGAAGGGTAACTGCGAGGGACTTCATACTTAGCATGTGGATTTTCCATATTAAGTACATGATACCTATTTCTGGTGAAGGTCAAAGGTCATTTGGGGTCGCCAAACGTCAAACGGCTAAAACCTTTTAAACACACTTTCTCAAAAAGGGTAACTGTGAAGGATGTCATAATTAGCTTGTTGATTGCCCATATTAAGTAGATGATACCTATTGTTTTTGGTAGACTTCAAAGATCATCTGGGGTCACAAGAGGTCAAAAGGTCAAAACCTAGTAAACACAATATCTCAAGAAGGATAAGTGTGAGAGATATCATACGTAGCGTGTGAATTGCCTATATTGAGTAGGTGATCCCTATCATTTTTCGTGGAGGTCAAAGGTCATTTGGGGTCACAAAAGGCCGAAACCTACTACTAGTGCTAGTTTTAAGGAAGATGACTGTGAGGGATCTCATACTTTGCCTGTGGATTGTTCATATTTAGCCATAAAGGGTAGGCGACAGTGGCGTAGCCAGACTTTTCAATCTGGGCGTCAGAGGGGGGGGGGGCGAAGGGTATGACTGCATTTGATAAGTTTGTTACTACCTTTTCTCGGCACTTTGATAATTGCTTCCCTAAATCTATCGACCGTAACAATGACGTTAATAATAGTAATGGTCAGATCTGGATGTCAACAGGCATTGCAAACTCTTGCAAAACTAAG
>WURT03137364.1:0-11326 GCA_009936505.3 Holothuria glaberrima | reverse complement strand
AAAAAAGTTCTTATTTTGTCAAATATTAAGCAAATATTTTAAAATGTAAAACAAATCGATAGAAGCTATCTCAAGTTTTCATAAACAAAATACTCCTTGACGAAAATCCTATTTTCACACAAGTGATTCCTCAGAGTTCTTAAAATTTACCAAAAAAGAGAGAAAAAATCACGTACTTTACGTTGAAAACAACTGTTCCGTCCCCCGAGTTAAAAGTCCCCAAACCTGTCGAGTAAGCCATGTCATCTCCGATCTCGACTGCTTCCACCGTTTTTAATTCCACTTTTCTTATTCCATCTTTCCACATTTGATTTACTGCATCCATAACGCCTTTTTGAGGGAAAAATAAACTCAGGCAATAATTAATGACGTCACAGCTTAGGTTGGTATTTGTATGCTTAAAGGGCAAATCTCGTCATCTCAGACAGTTTCAATTCTCCCAACTATGCAACTTGTAGCTCCTCCCATAACTGTATAATGCTCCTCCTTGTGCAGACACAAATCTTTGTTATTGTGACTATGTTCTGTTGAGCATAAAAGACTATAACGCTGAATCCAAGCACTCTATCTGCATTGTGTGGAATGTGAGCTACTCTGCATGTTTTGAATTTTTAAACTTTGCTGTCAATCATAGAGCAGTCGCCAACTGAGAATTTTGATAGCCTTACACTAAAAATATACTTTGGGGTGACGAGTGTATGCTTTTAAGTTTCAGTATTCAGTTAACTGTTCATTGCCTCCCAGTCAGGAATGAGACTGCCATGTAATAAACAAATGTAAGATGACAAGAAACGTTATCACATTAAAACACAACACTATTTTCGTACTTCATCACTTGTATGATAAGTATTGGAACTTGAAAGAAAGGAGACCCCTGCCCCGTTAGGTAAAATTTTGAAAATTCATAGGGAATATTCTTAATGAGTACATACGATAAAGTAAGATATAATATTCGGACGGCGACCTGTTGCCCCGACGGTTTACTAGTTAAGTTTTGTATGGAATCTAGATTTTTTAAATGATACCCAAATTTTCAATTATTTTCAATAAAACCACACATCTTCCAATTTCCTTCATAAAAAGCAAAATTTTCGACGCGCTTTGCGCCCCAAAAATTTGGGGTTCTCCAATCGATGAGCATTTCATCGCCTCAGTCGAGGCTTTGAATTACCCCCTCCTCGGCTTTGAGGTGTTTGAACCTGTTTCTAGAAATCCTGGAGCTACCCATGACTGACTTAGTTGATTAAAGCTTGTTAACTTTCGAATCTTTGGGCACAAATTTTCAAAAGATTTTCATAACTTACATGAAGGGTAAATTTACTTAATGACCAGAGAAAAATGAAGGCATTGAGGACCCTGTGATCACGATTAATAGAGAAGTGTCATGTGCAGGTTTTCAGTTAGCAGTATGTTTTTAATGGGGTTCACAACCAGGAGTGAACTTACGGTGCCCATGGCCAGAGACCTAGAAAGTTGCTAGGGAACTTAAGTAATTTGTTTTTCTGACTTAATGAAATTTTCTCCACTTACTGACTTATTTCATGCTATCCTGTAACTAGTTCACGGAACACATTTCATACCAGAAAGACAAAAGGGCTTGTGATTCCTTGCCATAGAAAATGCTGGGATTTTCTTGGGAATTCTTAAAAATTTTACTTTTCGACCTCTAATGACCCCAGATGACCTTTAGCCACCCTCAAAACAAAAAGGGCCTTCCTTGAACCATACTGCATCCATGTACCAAGTATGAAACCTATCCAAGCTTCCTGCAATGAGAAACCGTGTTAAGAAGGTTATGAGCGTTTAACACCCAGATGACCTTTGACCTTCACCAAAGACAACATGATCTTCTCACTATAAGGCATACCAAGTATGAAATCTATCCAAGCTTCCTACCTTGAAACATTGTGTTAACAAGGTTTTCAGAGTCTGACCCCGATTATCCCAGATGACCTTTGAATTCCACCAAAAACAGTAATGTTCTTTCTCTGACCATAATACATCTACATCAGGATCTACATACTACGTATGAAATCTATCCAAGCTTCCTACCTTGAGATATCGTGTTAACAAGGTTTTCAGCCTTTAACCCCCGTGACCCCATACGACCTTTGACTTCTACCAAACACAAAAGGGTTCTTCCTCTCAACATGACAAATCCACGTACCAAATATGAAAAGTGTCTGAAATTGCTATCTTGAGATATCGTGTTTAGAAGCCATTTACAAGGTTTTCTCAGTTTAACCTCCCGTGACCTCAAATGACCTTTGACCTCCACCAAAAATAATAGGGGCTCTTACTCTCGACATGACAAATCCATATACCAGATATGAAAAGTGTCTGTCATTGCTACCTTGAGATATTGTGTTTACGAGCCATTTATAAGGTTTTTGCAGCTAAACCAACGATGACATCAGATGACCTTTGACCGCTACCAAAAGCAATAGGGTTCTTCCTTTCAACATGAAAAATCTATATACTACATATGAAAAGTGTCTGTCTTTGCTAGCTTGAGATATCGCGTTTACAATTCATTTAAAAGACTTTTGCAGTTTAATCTCTGGTGACCTCTGATGACCTTTGACCTCCACCAAAAACAAAAGGGTTCTTTCTTTTAACAAGACAAATCTATATATCAAATATGAAAAGTGTCTGTCATTGCTATCATGAGATATCGTGTTTACAAGGTTTTCGATTTTTACCTCTGGTGACCTCAAATGACCTTTGACCTTCACCAAAAACAGTAAGGTTCTTCCTCTTAACATCACAAATCTATACACTAAAATTGAAAAGCGTCGTTCATTGCTATCTTGAAATATCGTGTTTACAAGCTAAATGTCGCATGCACACGTACACACACGACATCACCATCGCATAGACTCCTTGCCCGCCTTCGGCAGGAATCAATTATGCAACATTATTCGAAGGTGGAAAAAGGCAAGATAACAAAAATATTTGAAAACATGATTTGTTAGTCAAGAATGATACTGATGTCAATTATACCTTTCAGGGGACCGCGAGGGCGGGCCCCTGGGTCATGGCCTAGTCGGACCGCCTCTTAATCTGCCACTCCTTAAAATTTATCTTTTTTTTGCCAATAATTCATGGGGACAAAATACAGAAGGAAAGCAACGACTTAGCTTTGTGTCAAACATGATTTTGTTGGCCTACTTTGTCTTCCCCTCAAGATTGGTTGTCCAGGTGGCATAAATATGCAATCCTCTGTGTACAGTTGACTTAACTTCTCGAATTCTTTTGCTCCATAAAACTGACTGAGGATCTGTTTTCGCTCGTCTGCTTCTTGATAAATGCCTTAAAATAGATTAACAACAAGCAAGCAAGCAAGACAGTAACATGTAACACTTCGTCGGTTATTGTATCAAGTACATAGACCTACATTTGAAATTTATGACAAGAAGATGTTAGCAGTAAAATCATGAATTGATCTGTTTTTTATTGCTTCGGTTTCGGTTGATTTACCCAATCTCTGTAGCCCCCTCTATCGAGGTAAGAGGTTTATGTTGATTTCGTAAGACGCACTGAAGCATCGTTGATGAGATAATTGCAAAATCAGTAAACTGCAATCAAAATTAAAAAAAAAAACACGACAAGCAAATGGGAAACTGGAAAAATGCCGAAGTTAATAAGAAAATGCCATGCTATTGCGTTAACATACTTTAATGAGTTACGTCTCGTTCCTAAGTTTGTAATTTCTAATAAGTGAAGTTGCTTTATTCTACAGATTACAAGTTTTGGGTTCCAGGGGCAAAGCCCCGGTGGGAATCCAGGGGGAGGAGCTCCGGAAGCTCCTGCAATATAACATATTCAGGCCACCGCAAATTGGTTACAGAGGCTCTATTTATCAGGTTTCATTTCATTTTTGATTTTGTGAAATTCGATGTTAATTACTAAAAGTACAGGCTACTTAAAAGCCAACCAATGAACTTTAAAAACATATCCATGAAATGAACAATTCTTGCTACATTTTCACCCGATTAAAGAGCTGGTTTCCTCGTCATAGGCTAGGTGAAAAAATGAGTAATGTGCACATTTGTTATTTTCTACACACCAAAATCCTTAGCAGAAAGGCTACTTCTGGTGCGTTAACCTAATTGATTGCACAAGAAACACCCATAGCATGGGTTCAAAGACTGCAATTGGCATTGCCGCAGGTGGAGGAAATTGTTTCAGCCAGTGGGGAAGAACGTATACTCTACAAATTCATCTCGTTGCTCCCCATCGACCTGGTCATTTATCATAACCGGATTTACCCAGTAATCGAGGCCACCTATAGGTACGGTCCCCGATAATTTTGCATTTAGGGGTCCCGCAAATTTCCATGCACGCTCATATTAATACACAACTGACCGGAAAGGGGCCCCCTTCACACAATAGGTTACGCCCCCTCCCCCAAGGTAAATCCGGATATGTCATTCAGTACACATCTGAGACACGTTCTGCATGTATTCCTAACAGCGAATGGATCGACGATAATCCTTTTATGGTGGGAAGTTCAAGAAATATATATAGGGACGATTGCTGAGGGGGCGGTGAGGGACCAAAACCGACCTCAGCCCGACCAAGGTTATGACTTAGGTCAGAAAAGTTGGTATTTCCAAAAGCCCAAGGTTGCAGGAAACCCAAATCTACAACATAACTGGCTGGAATATGTCTAGTACCATACGTGGGTCACCAGTATGGGAGAATATTCTGCAGCCCCAACACCAAGACTTTATAGGATACTGCATTCTAAACCAGTAAGATGAATTTGTCACTAAGTTTTGTTACTTACATTTTTACTCAAGAAGTCGCACTTTCCACCATCTCGACAAATTTGTCACCTCAGCTGTGCTTTGTTTCATCCTGTATCCTACCTATACTCTGACTGTATAGAATGCTATTATCGGCCACCAAAACCCGCTCGAAGTGCAAAAGAAAATTTATAGTAGGCCTACTTGAGTCTCGGACTCCATTTCGATACTGAATGATGAATTACAGTCGGAGACGAGCAACTTTACTTAGTGACGTCGTCAAGGGAGCCACGTGCCCCAATGGCCAACGATTGGCTACGCTCCCCAAATGAGATTTTGGGTATGAAAAAAATTATGCACAAACACACCATTCACGCATATGTTGATATGAACAAGAGGACCCACTATCACTTAAGCACTCAAACATACAACTAAAATTGAATAAAATGTTCTCAAAACTGCAGTTTTGCGCCCACAGCTATTGTTTCGACCTTTACTTTAAAAAGCTATGAGGCTACTGTGGCATTAAGTCCTCTCCCTTCAACACAATTCCAACAGCGATTTATATTTTAGCCAGATCTTATGTTCGAAAACTGTAAAAAATGCGATTTTACGTTGTCTTTTTCAACGCGTACCGTATTCAATAAAGCTCAGTGCAAACATTAAAACGATTCCTATTTACCCCATCATTAAATCGTTAGTGAGAGTAAGGCTAACACAATGGTCAAATTGTGATTTATATTTTTGTAGCCTTCCAGTGGCGTACACACGGGGAGGCCATTGGGCCATGCCCCCCCCACTGATCCCGATTTTTTTTGTTTTTAAAAAATACGTTAATTTTTTTACACAAATTTTACTTCTAAATGTAGCAAAAATTTTCAAAGGGGAGGGGGAACCCCTCCCCATAGACCCTCCCCCAGGCTGACGATCACACGACATACTGGGCCGGCCATAACGCCTATTGAGGAGCGCTACGCGTCACTAAGATGCCTGCAATGACGCCCAGTCCTTCATTTTGGTGTGCTCCTCCGGCGGACCGCTTGGCCCCCAGTACCCTCCACTTCGAAAGTCTGGCGACGCCACTGACTTTACTTGCTCAGTATAGTGCGGAAAATTTAAGAGTTATAACAACATAATATGACTCGGTTTGATAATTCTGAGTTTTGGGTGCTTCTCCTTTCTCCTCAATCCGTCTCTGTCTCTTCAACCTCTCTCTCTCTTCCCCTTTTCCTTAAATTTCCCGACTGAGTGATTTCCTCCGATAGGTCATGGGAGTAGAAGCTTTTTCCCCCAGCCCAAACCCCTTTGACCACGCTTCTATTCTTCCGCAAACGAGATCACGGGCATGGTAGACGTAGTCACAGTACCCCTATCGTAGGCACCGCGTACCAGCATGACTACATCACGCTAACTGCATTCAACCCCCCCCCCCAAAGTTTACCCCTCATGTTTGGCACGTAAAGACCCCGCTTTGGCCAACGACCAGACAAACGGCAAAACGTAGATAACATAAGTCATTTCAATTTAAGCTATCCTTACAATATCCTCACAAATTTGTGGTTGAAATGTTCAAACATATCTCTAAGAGAAATATATGATGAAATGTTAGCAGCTGATCTTTACTGTGAATCTTCTGAGATGATTTTGTGTCAACGTTTGAGCTTCGTAGCGGGAAGTTCTCGGTCAGGGTTGTCACTTGTTTCGGACGGTGGACTACGTTTACTTCAGTTTTCAAATTTTGTTTTAGTAGCAAGGGTGTCGTTCAGCGGTGTTTTAACAGTGTTTCTGCTAACAAAAATCTCGAAACCGCTATGGACAAGTTCTTGGCGCGGGAAATGGTCCGCGCGTCGCCACCTGAGAACCTAGGGTCTAGAGTATAGTTAATGAATGTTTCGATGTTATTACTGTAAGCACACATATACGCGAGGGTCCCGCAAAACGTTTTGAGCACACGTTTTTCATTTACCGAGTTAGCTACCAATCAGGGCCGTAGCGTAGGTGAAATCTCGAAGGGCAGTAGCATGGCACTATCTTAGCGGAGCACCGAGTCGCGTGCCTATAGATGGTGTAGGTCTGGGTGAACCCTTCCTTTTTCACCCGTGCATAGGTTCATCCTGTGGGGGGGGGGATACCATAGGGAGAAGGGATGGTATGTAAGGCGTGGCTTTGGTGCAAAATTGTGTTATCTTCGGCAAAGCTTTGAACCGTTATATCTTTAGAAATTGTCCCCTACTTAGTGATTTTTTCCTGTCCCCACTCTTTTTGGCTGGGCTTAAGGCAAGAGGTGCTGTCTAAGAGGGGGTGACGACACCCCTACTTTTTGGCGATATTTTTGTTTGTGTATGAGGTAGCTTAAATGCAAAATGGTGCTATCTTTGGTAAAGCTTGGTAAAGCGTTGAACTGACTGTATGTTTCGGAATAGTAAATTTTCTATTTTCGATGGGGTATAGGTCCTTATTCAGTTATTGAACGGGATGTTGCTAAGGGGGAGTGGTGTCACTTCCTTTCTGAGAAATCTCCTTGATCCAAGGTTTCCTACATCCCAAAATTGTGTTACCTTTGATAAAGGTTTGAACTGATCATATGGTTAGCAATTCTACTTATTCACTGAATTTTTGGCAAAGGTATGTATGACACGTAGTACGAGACTGGATATTCCCTTAGTGCGTCACTGGCAGAGCCGCCACGAAGCCGTGGCATAGGTCTTACAAGAAAACATTTGGTCGAAACACCTCCCAGATGGAGGGGAAATGGCACGTTTTGAACTTTGTAAGTTGCATCTAAACATTCTCATATTTAGATTTCAAGCAAAGGGAATAGACTTGTTCAAAATTAAAAATTTATGATTAAAGGTAATCTTAGGGTATCAAAACATGCTGTGGCACGGTATGAGAAATGATTCTTAAGTTTGTAGCCTGCGTATATGGTCAGTGTATTCAAGCTGTGTATCAAGTAGGATGAAGAGGGTTCATTCGTCAGGAAGAAAACGTATCCACTGGGTTAGCCCATGGACCTAACCGGAAAGTAATAAACCGTAATGGGCCTATGCGATTTTCCAGGTTTTGAGCGCTTTAAAACCATAATAAGGACAGTGAAAATTTCATCGTTTCAGTATTTTTCTCCATTAGGCCAACTTTCATTAACGGATTGGGAATCTAAGGTGGGGATGGGGGGCTGCTCCCTTGCCCCCACGCAGGCTATGGCCAGTCAAAATTGGATTAAAGAAGTGAAAGTACATATAACATTACTTCCAAATCTTTTTAATGGTTTGGCTAACTAAAATGCACATTAGAATAAATTAATTATTTAATAGTATATACGCGATTAAAGTAATCAAAGCACTGTTTGGGACATGATACATTCCATTTTCCACGGTCATTTCAACTACCCCAACCAGTCACTGACCCCAACCATGGAGCCATTACGGACTAGCTACATGCCCCGACCAAGTTTTAGGGTCGTTCGGTTGGTAAAAATAACAACCACACTCCTTAAGGGATATGAGTTACCTTTGGGCTGTTACGCAGTTTACAAGTCTGAAAAGACGTCGAATTACAGTGACCCTTTGGCGTTCCATAAGAACCAGGGAGTTGATACCACACCTACAGTCTTGGACAAAACTCGTTGGAACATCCCTGCACCAGCTTCCCCGTACAATTTTCAGATGTTGGAGATAATAATGTCAACTTCGGGATGCACCGCTTTCGAACTGGGGGACAGGGTTTTGTAAATCGTGCACAACATTGAACTGGGAACGGGGGTTTCGTAAATCGTGTACGACATCAAACTGTACATGGTACAACGGTGGGAGGTGTTCCAACACTTTTGTCCAAGATTGTAACTATCAGAACTGCGTTTAACAGCTTTGACGGTCAACTTCAATGTTTTATAGGCAGACAGCAAATTTGCAAGCGAATTCGTTGTTCTAGTTATCTCAATTGGGGCTATTGTTTGCAACGGAGAGCGGTCATTCAAGTCAGTGTAACTGCTGAAAGGGCTGCAATCATCCGTAACGTCTTTTTTATGGACGAAAACCACTCAAAAATTTCCGACCCTCAACCTACCCCCTTTGCCAGAACCTGCATTTTTGACATTTTCATTTTCTTGAACTTGATTTTTCTCTCAAAAAAGTTTCTTTTTCTTAAATAAACAAAAAATGCGGAGAAAGCTGTTCACTTATCACGCGGCAGCAACTAGCCTTCACTGGGTGAAGGTCGGGCATTCCCGATAAAACGGCACCGAAAAGTGTAGACTACGGTAGGTTGCATGGGCGTGGATCATGGGGGGAGAGGGGGACGGGTCCCCTCACTTTTTTGGAAGGGGGACATCGCCAAAAAGTCCCAACCCCCACTTTTTCAAAAATGATGAAAACTAAAACTGTGATTGCGAATTGACACTACATATTAAAAGCTAAATTTCACCCAAATATGGCACAATTTGCCTTATAGACACCTTCCAATTTCATTTTTCTTTAAAGGGGAGGGGACACCCCTCCCCTCAGACCCCTTCCCCAGGACAGCGGTTCGTAAATGGTGAAAAGTCTAACAATTTACTGTTCACTCATTTCACGAAGTGTAGTTCTGATTTACCCCAAGGACTGAGTAAAAGCAAGCACTAAATAAAAAAAAAAACCTCCTAAAAAGTAGAAATTCTTGGTGATATATTCAATTCGAATTTAGCACCAAATTTAGCACCCTTTTGCGTCTAGCCCACCTTACGTGAGCAAAAATTTTCCAAAGGGGAGGGGGTAACCCTTAGACCCCTCCCCTGGGACAGCGATTCGCAAACTGTGAAAAGTCCCCACACTCTTGGAAATGGATCCACGCCCTTGGTAGGTTACCATGAAAGTTGGTCTCTCTTCGTCAGCGCACAACGGCACGAGCATCCCATCTATTTTGCAAGCTTACCAGGACTCTTGAGTTTGTTCTCCAAGCTAATTGATCGTGTTCCATCAGTGGTGAACTTTTCAGTGAATACAGGAATTGTAATACTATTTATCCCTTCCAGGGACGTTCCGAACTTGAAGAGGGTCACAAGACTCAAACTTATCCCTTTATGCTAGAATTGTCGTCGGTGTTAGGCTATGGAAACATGGGGGGGGGGGGGAAGTCGGATAGACCAACCAAAGGAGCGAAGACAGACAGTCCTGTCGCGCGCAAAGCGCGCAAAAAATTTTCACCTTTATTATTGAAATTTTTCTTATTATTGTTGGAAATAAATAGACTGTCGGGGGGGGGGGAACAAGCCTTTGTCCGTGTAACAAGCCCTCGTACAAGCCCTCGTACACTGTTTGCTCACCCAGTCCGGCTCACCGACGAAATAGGAAAAATTCCCCGTCGGGGGGTGTGCTCTCCCGACGGGAGGCTACAGCACCCCTGTCCCCCCTGGCGTCACCCCTGAGTATTATGTAATGCATGCAATAGATAAATGGTCCATATACACGCCTCGCTGTCAATACTGTAATTCAGTGTTTCCTTTCAGTAGTGTAACGTAAGGGGGCAGGGGGCGGTCCCCCACTTGTCGTCCTGGGATGGTCTGTCGGTACATTTGCTGATCTTGTCGGTACATCCGACGACTGTGGAACTTACTAGGCATATCGTATATTTAATATGCTCAGAAAGTATTCCACATGGCTCTTTATCAGGTTCGTTGGCAGTAAGTTCTGTAACAATTCTTTCTATAACTTCAAAAAATTTTCGCGCGCTTTCATCGTCAGTTCTATCTAGCTGTAACGCCTGCCATTTCCAACATACTGGATTTATTCAACGTTGAAGGCTCCACAAATATTGTAGTCGTGATTTAATAGAAACACGAAAATGAAACGTTGCGAAATTGTAACCTCTTTTTCCCATCTTTTGGGAGATTCTTCAACCTGACCATCGTTGCAAATATATGTTGTTAGGAAAAAGATTTTTCAGTTTCGTCTTGGAGCCAAAACTAGTAAGATGAAAAATGTACTCCCCGAAGAAGACCATGCAGTCGCACCATCAAATTTCTTGGTTTGCTCTTAAGAAGGGCAGATCTTTTTAATAAAATCCAAACTTTTTCAACTTTTCTTAATGAAAACAAAAATATGAAATTTTTTGCAATATAATCCCATTTTTTTGGCGCGCTTCGCGTGCCTTATATCGGCATCATTTCGGCAACCTATTGCTTCCGTCGGGGCTTAGAGTAGCTGGCTCCTAGTCAGGTCGCATGGCTCCCATGTAGGTAAATCCAAGCACCATCCCTGGCTGAGCCTGCATGCAGTTTTTCCTTTGGGCAATGAAGTATACCCCAAATATTAAAACGTTTGGCACCATTTTGCATCTGGCCCTCCTCCTCGTAGAAACCTCACCAGGATACGAGAAAAGTTTTAGGCCAGATATCCCCCACTCTCAAAATCAAATCGACGCCCCCTAGTTACTGGTATTTTGTAGTTTTATGAACTACGAAGGTATGGGAAAATAATGCAAGATTTGGGGTGGATGGGAGGGAGGGGGGTCACGAGTGCATGCTGACTTGTTAAGTGATAACCCTTTGACAAAATGTCGGTACATTCACTATATGCTGTCGGTACATTTACCTTATTTTC
>WURT03137353.1:0-11327 GCA_009936505.3 Holothuria glaberrima | reverse complement strand
TCCTCTTACCATAACGCATCTACATACTAAGTATGAAATTATTCCAAGCTTCCTACCTTGAGATATTGTGTTAACAAAGTTTTTTAGAGGTTGACCCCCGGTGACCCCAGATGACCTTTGACCCCACCGAAAATGATAGGGTTCTTCCTCTTATCATAACGCATCTACATAGTATGTATGAAATTAATCCAAGCTTCCTACCTTGAGATATCATGTTAACAAGGTTTTCAGAGTTTGACCCCAGGTGACCCCAGATGACCTTTGACACACACCAAACAATAGGGTTTTCCTCTCAACATGGCGTGTCTCTGTCCAAGTGTGAGAACTGTCAGAGTTTCCCTTCTTGAGATATCATGTTAACGAGCAAAGTGTCACAGACACACACACATACACACACCATCATGAATGCATAGGTTTCTCGTATCATCGAAACCAAAAATGGATATAAATGAACTAACAAATACTTAATATATGAAACAAAAGAAAACCACCAACTTTCTTTACTTGGTCTGCAGCCAGCTGCTGTGGAAGGTGGGAAGAAGGGGGGTGGGCTGCCAGGAATAAAGTCAATACAAGCTACTTGACTATGGACCTGCAGTCCTCTCATTCCCCTAAACCCCTTTCATCACTTGAACCACAACCACGTGCTTGTGACCATAATTGTAAATCTGAATTCATAGTAACACCAGTCCTGTTTAGATAACTTTTTTTGATTCAAGTTCTAGTGTATGTGAGAACACTCAAACTTACCAATTACCTGATGCATGCAATGACCAACCAGCAGGGAACTATGGTGTTGAGGAACAGACCATGGGGATATTGTGGGGGGAAGGGGTAGTTGTAGGGTGAGATAATACACAGCTATGACTCTTCAATTCCTCACTACCACTCCCACCCCCTCCCCCTTCCTGCTGTAGCTGTCCTAACTAGCTACACCTTTTTCATGAAGATTACACCAGACAGGTTCCTTCCCTTATCCTTGCATTAACTCCCCTTTACATAAGGTAACAGTAAAAATGAAAGCACAAAATTGCCCTTTCAGAAAGTTCTTATCATTTATATTGACATCTTGAAAAGTTCTGTTCCCTTCAACCATACAAAAGGACTATATTTGCACAAAGTATGCACAAACACATTCCACAAGACATATTTCACTACGTACGAAAAGGTCTGTTCTAATAACAAAGCAGCCACTCTGGTATATTGTGCACAAAGGAGAAAAGAGAAAAACAGTCAACGGTCCAACTGTACACCAATACATTTAAATGTTGTCCACGGAATGAAGGCATCAAAGAAGTGGCGATACCAGCTTTCAGGTGGTACCGTTACATTATACTAAAATCTGGTTTTCCTTGAAATACATACATACTCCCCTGAACAAAATAATCTTGTACAGAGGTTTTAATTTACTATGACACTGTCCATACCTCTCTCTGTCTCTTAAACATGATTGCCAAGTGTACAAATGTGTCACAGTTGTAGCTAACGTACTGCCGAGTGTATCTATACCATTAAACACAACGTCTACACGCTGCAAATAATCTAGACAATAACAGCACAACACTTAGCTAAACATGGTTCAAAATTGACTCAGTTAAATACAGTGTGATTCATTTCTGAGACAAATCTTATACAATATAGTCAAGATTCAGGTTTGTTCCTAGCTCCATTGCTTCAGATTCTGTTCATATACGAAGTGAATTTTGCAAAGTAATATGAGATTTGACAGCAAGCTTGACAATCACAAATTTAACATTATGCAAAAAAAAAAGAAAAAAAAAAATATAGTTTCCCGATGCTTTCCCAACAGTACACGGAATGTCACTTAACTGTTTCAAACACAGAGAGTAATACGACAGGAGGCTTGCAGGGCAGTGCATCACTTATATCGCATCAACAATATGACATCTCAAACATTTCAAATTTTCCATTTGGATAATTACCAATTTATTCTGTACTAATGATATTCATAAAACAGCATACTGATAGCTTTTTTTTCACCATATCACAAGATTCTTTTATAAAGTGCTGCTATCATAGTTTAGGAGGATTATAAATATCAATAATATGTGCTAATATATTAATACACATGATGACAAGTACAAAATATTTTACAAGACGGAAGACTTCAAACAAACACTGCCTCTCTCATTCCTTTACTTATGGAACCTATACCATGCAATACTTGCATATCGACAATAACGACTTGGAAGGGGAGTGAGCCCTCTACCCTATGCTATTGACTAGATTACCCTATAGATTCTTTGGCTAATAATGTAAAAACACTTCATCTGTATACAGGAATTTCATTTTCACACCAAAACCAACACTGAAACTTGACAGCTAATCTAACACAATACAATCCATGATGAGTCTCAATTTCTTTCACCTTCTATGGTACAATGGAAACTTTATCCATTCTGAGCAGTGATCTTTAAAATATGCTAATGAGTCAGTGACTAAAGATATTCCATCAATAAGGAAAAAAACAGTAACAAACTACCTCTTCACAGCTACATCAAAGACACGGTACTTTGAGAGTCAGACTTACTGGGATGAGAGTCTCATTAGTCAAGAAAACTTACGCACCTTAGTCAAGAAAACTTACGTACGAACCCATCAATATAACACAGACAACATCACCATCAAACTACCCCTCACCTCACCCCCATCTCCAACTCCACAATAAAAGAAAAAATGAAAACCAGTCACCAAAAAAATAACATAATGATTGTAAAAAAGCATTTGTACAAACTGCTTTCCAGTATTAATGTGTATTTACATCTCATGAATATTCAGTACTTTCTAATCCCCAAAACTCAACACTTTTAAATTTCACCTGAATGTTCTGGCTCACGATAATTTTGTTTTGTATAAAAAAGCAATTACAGTTAATACATTTATATAAAATATTTTCCCAAAATTTAGGAAATATTACGAGCAAACTCAAGGTAATTTGTAGAATGAAACTCTAGACTGTGTAAATCAGTAATTATCTACACCTCAACTAATGTACATGGTAATATATCAAATCCACTCAAAAACAGGAAGCCTCCTTTCTGACTGTAAGCAAGGCTTTGATCTTTGATTCATACTACTTATGAGAAAAAGTACATAAAAATGCTCCTTCAATGTTCCCACCTTCACCCCACCCCGACTACCCCCACCCCAACCCTAATCATTAACTTATCACATCCTCTCCCTACATTCCTTCCCACCTTCCTCTCTCAAATGCAGTAAAAAAGTAAGAAAACACTTTGTAATTAAAAGAGAGTAACGTATTGTGTGGGTTAGCAGCCACTTGGGAAAGTTTGCTTTTATGAAAATTATTTAGGAAAAGAGTATTACTTATAAAGATAGATTGAGTGAGCAAAAGTGGAGCAGAGGGGACTATACACAGTATTTTGAATGACTCAAGTGCATAACAAAGTGCATCTATCGAGCGTTTCAGCTACTGCTTGACTCAAACTACACTATGTTGTGATAAAACTTGATTATAGAAAAATAGTAATAAAATAATAATGGTCAGTTTTTATATAGCGCTTACACTGAACAAAGTCAGTCTCAAAGCTCTTTACATTCCATTACCCCTGGTCATCGGTAAATCATCCTGGAGACAATCCCTCCAGTGTATCTGACAGAATGATCCTTAGGTTTCTTTGGAAAAAATTTCAATCCACCCTGCCCTGGTAACTAAGAAACATTTGGTACACATATTTCTTTGAGAACTAGCTTCTGCATTATGATGATTCCACTCTTGAAAATTATCCCACAAGCTTTGACTAAATCAATTTTTTGTTGCCAAAACTGGAACTGTTGTAAAAAATTTACAAGATATTAACTAATTTGGGCAAGATTTATCATGACTCTTTTATCTTCTTGTTCTAAAACACTCTCAAAAGGGAAAAGGAAGAGCAAATTATGTTCATTTAGGGAGATTTTTCACCTTTTACAAATACCTTTGGCAATTAAAGTACAATTTTTTTGTGGCTTTGCATCAGAAATTTTAAGAAGACAAATACAGAAAAATGAAAATGCAAAGAAAAACAAAATGTACAAGAGGGAGAGTAAAGACTTTTAAGGAAATGCATAAAGGTTGCAGTTTGCTACTGATAGATATGAAAAGGTTAATTCAGTGCAAGAGTGATACATATTACAAAAAAAATATTTGAGGGGTAATAAAAAGTTATAAGGACTGTTAAAGATGTGCAATTTATTTTGATCCTGATGGTGTTGACAAAGATGGCTCTACACTGGTCAGCACAATCTAATTCTTCCACAACTCAGATTTTCAAGCCACAGCCACATTTTAAGTGAACAAAACATTTCCAATCATGTGACCAATACTTGGTCACTTTGCATACTTCATCAGTTACTTAAAGTACAATCCTTGAAATCCACCTTCTTGGCTTTGCCTTTTGTCAACGTTCCCTAGCTCTATCCCTGGTGAGATTATTGGCATTTTACTTTACTTTACTCATCTACCAGACAATTCTTGGTGTCACCATCTCTATCTCACCATCTACCCAAACTCTAGCTTTCATTCAACAATTCAATATGTCCATATGTGTAAACTCTACAACATTTTACTTTACAATATCTGAAATTACAACATGCAGGTAACAGGTAACATTCTTATTTTTTTTTTGAAGAGGAAGGAATCTCTCTCAACGGATTTATTACTCAAGAGTGACAGTCCTTTCAAATATACCACTCCTTTCAACTTCTTTCCCAAGTAAACTGTTACCATGGAAATAAATTTCATCAAAAAGTTTAACAGTAACTTAAACAGCTGGATCTAAAAAGAAAGCTTAAAACATCCGAAAGCGCTTGGTTGTGGCTGGTGTGGAGAGCCTAAAACCTTTATCCTTCCTTTGTTGGCACAGGTTCATATTCTCCTCCTGCAGCACCTCCGGCCATTTCCTCTTTCATACCTCGTTTAAAGAAGCCCAACTGGAGTAGAGAGGGACAAATCGTGAGTGGGGTAATACAAACAACGAATCCTTCACAGGCAGTTTATGTGGGAAGCAAATGTTGCAAGGAAAGCAAGCAGTGAGAATGTTATGTTACGTACAAAGCCAGGCATTGTTATAACTGGATGACAGCCATGCGAAAATAAGCGTAAAACACAAGGATAGAAGTACAAAGCAAATGAATAAGTGGCTACAAAGTGTCCAGAGTTCAAGGTCAAATGGAATGAGAGGAATGATCTGAGATTTGTTTGTAATGTCAATTATAAAATTTCATTAATACTGGGAGTCTTACTATCACTTCAACTGTCTAAAACCCATCTAAATCTCTACACAACTGTGAAACAGCTCAACTGGTTGTGAATGTGGGCTCAAACATGTTAAAGAAAATGTACCGCTTATTTGTTGTTCAATCCCTTTGAGGAACTGGTAATTTATAAATACTACAGGCTTTATCCCACTGCAACCAAACCCTCAAACAATGAACCTGAAGGGACTCAAGCCTATTTGTCCAACAAAGAAAGTCCACTTTAGTAAATCTGTGACATGCATGGTTCTGTTACAGTCTAGCTGAAGACGGATCCTTTTCTTTTAGAAGCAGTACGGGCAAAGGTTGAAGGAAGAAAACAAACTGTGTCTGAGAAAGGTTGTACTAATAACAGTCTCAAGAAGCAGATGCTACACAGATTTAGTCAAATGGTTGACAATTTTGAAGTGTGAGTAAGCCAAATACTGGTAAAAAGTTGAAATGCTCTAATGAGTATTAGCTTTTTTACAGTCTATACCTTATTATAATTTGAAAGTGCATCTTTTACACTTCAAATTAACTTCTGTTGTAAAAACTACACAAATATGGCATGAAGAATACTTCCTGTTACTCCCACCATTGAATGTTTATGATTATTTAAAGCAAACAGGTAATGCATTTATTACAATTCAAAGGAAGCCAGCTGGTTTTGAATATTCAAGACACCAATATATGAATATTTATAGTAGAGTAAGCCACATGAAGTTTAAAAGCAAAACACCATTTATTAATATTCAACATCCTTGCAACCAAAGTATATGGATGTGATACAGTCTTGAAATGTGAGAACAAGAGAGAGCTTGTATCTATCTGGATATCCTAATAACTGAGAGCCTGATTCCTTCTTAGACAAAAAAAAAAAAAAAAAGAAAAAACCTCTATAATGGTTATTCGTGATGGAACTAATTATCAATGTACAGGCACTTGCATCTGGCATTTAGATATTTTTAATCAGTAGTAAGTGTTTTCCCTAGCTTCCACAGCAGGGTTGGGGTACTGGTCAACTGTCTCCTTTTTCGAAGCATCGTTCATGTGAACCCGATGGGGCCTTTTGAAGAATTTTAACTGAATCATAGTAAGAGAAAGGAAACAATATAAAGAAAGAAAACAAAATAATGAAAGGAAATGGCAGAAACCTACAAGAAATGGAAATGGACAAACGAAAAGTGTAGAGTGCATGCCAACGTGCAAACAACAGAAAAAATAGTCTTCTGCGTGTTCTACTGCCTGTGGTGTAGATTATGTATTCTGTGCATCAAATAAAAATGTCACTTCCACAAAGGCTGGGTTACCATGGTTTTCTTTCATGTTGCTAGGTGAGGTTTCACTCTGTTGCTTCTAGAAAACGTAATTCACAATCATAATTTCACCCTGTCTCTGCCTTTCTCCCCTATTTTTCATGTTTTATCTTATAACCTACGAGGGTGGGCATTTCAAATAAAACTTTCATGTCAGTTAACTTGAGAAATCCATCAAGTAAGAATGTATGGCAAGCTGCTTATATACACTGACACAATTTTTCATTTGAGATTTGGTTTAACAGCAGCATAACATGTTGAAAAGGCTTTTTTTTTTGCCATCAGGGTTCCAGCTTAGCAAGTTCAGTGCCATGGTGAAGGCCACTTTACGAGCCCTTCCTGAACCTTGTTTGCCTTTGACAGATGCTTTTTGTTTTGGAGGGGAGGAGTAGGGTGGGGTGGGGTGGGGTGGTGTGTGGTGGGGTGGGGGATACTTTTGTCATTATTTCCCATATAAATGTAAGTTTTGCACGTCCATTTCAGGTGTCTTTTATTCAATTCTGTGCAGGTCAGCAAACTGGCAATTCACAGCTGGGTAATGGGATTTCTAGTGCTTTCATTTCAGACCACCTGGCTTTGTAGGTAGAAACCTTATTGCTGGACATTCTAACACTGCATACAGCATGGGTGGGGTACGGCACTTCATGCAACCATTTCTTTTCTCATATTTTTGCCAACAAATGCTAAGCAAGTCTCAGAGTCAACACAGAATTGCAAAGGGTAATTTCCAAAACTTCAATATTACCAAACATTTCTGTTTTGTGTCTATGATTCTGTTTTGTGTCCATGATGGGATTTTCTTTTTTAGAGTAATTTCCAGGAATGTTGTGATTTGGTGCAAAAATGAAATCAACGTAACTCCTAAAGGGCTCACACATGCATCTGGACATCTTTCTTTATGATGTTATGCCATATTTCTCAAATGGAGTGTCTTTTTCATTGTCTTTTTGTAAATCATTCATAAATTTGCATACCCTGAAGATTACATGTCAGGTACCTTATCAAAGTAAGATAGTTGCTCTGAGATCAAAAGACATTGGATAACTGTTGCATTATGTAGGGCAGACTTTTAAGGTGACCTAACAACCATGGCACAATTGACACTGTATCACACACCAGTGCACACTTACAAATTATACTGGAAGTGCACAAAAGGTAAGCTAAGTCAAATACACCGCAGGAAGAGTGAATGTATTTCAACTGAAAACTTCTCTGCAACACCTTGCAATTTCAAGCTTTTAATATGGGTTTATTTTCTCTTCAATGAAACTTGCTTACTTTACAGTCTGCGAATATTTCCAAAAAAAAGAAAAGCATACCCTTCAAGCATATGAGAGTTCCTGGTAAATCAAAGCCTTCCCACAAAGTGCTAAGCAAGAATGCTTATACATAAATGGTAGATAATGTATACATTTATATAAGCGTGGATGATTTGACATCATTTTAAAGCTGTGAACTATAAGCCAACCATAACCCAATTTCACCCTTTTTGTTCTGTATGTCATAATAGTCACATGGAGCAATCCATCATATTCATTCCAAGTAAGTTCCACTTGCCAAACCCTATACTCTTTATGTTTTACTTTATAAAAAACATACTCTATTCTCAGCAGTTTCTGAATTTCTATTGCAAAACAATCTAGAGAAAGCAACAACTTCAACAAAATTTTTTTGACTGAAAATTGCATGTTTTAAAATATTTTTCACCCATTTAGGTAGGGTTATGAGTGTCTATCCTGCCTTCAGGTAGGGTTATGAGTGTCTATCCTGCCAGGGAGGAATCCTTTGTTCAATATACCTCATCCAGAATTATTATTCTGCTGTGAGATCGAGAAATCCCCCAAACGTGCTGTTGTGACTATAAACTAGCTCCACCATTCTCTGGTGGCTTCATACATTGAAAAAAGTAGTACAAGCAGTGCATTGTGGGCTCCAGGAACTAATGAGGGCACTGTGTAATACACATAGTTAAATACACCACAAGATGAAAATGATAAATGAAATAATTTTTTTTCTTTGGTGAATGGAAATAACAAATACATGATTGAAAGGTAGCACTTACCTTATATAAAATGAGAATCACTAGTACGAGAAATAAAAGCCCTATTAGTACAGCCAAAAGAATTACCCACCAAGGGATGGCTTTTTGTCCCATAGCTGCAGTGTAAGCTATAGTTATGACCTGTCATTGTAAAAGGGAAAAAAAAATCACACTCTTTATGGTGAATTCCACTGAAACATTCTTCCAAACAAACAACATATACAGCTAAAATTTAAATGTGATATATCAAAAAGAAACTTAAATTCTGGGTGGAGTTGAATTGGTGGTTGAGTGTACTGCCTTGCACACTTAAACTTCCGGATCAAATCGAGGGAGGTGGAACCACTTGGACATTTTCTGGGGACTAAAAATTACTTGCTCAGCATAGCTGTTGACAGTGATGCTGAGGGGGTTCAAATTGGTGAAGTTTAATTGGGTATCTGATTGTCCATTTCAGGAAGTTGTCTGATTCAGGAAGTTGTCCGAATCAAGAAGTTGTGAGCTTTGCTCGGTTCAGCTATCAAGCAGTAGTGCAGAGCAAGTAACCTCCACCCCTCCCAGTCTTTGGTTAAGTGGCTACAGACGAGGGTTATACTCAGGTCCATCGAATATGGGTGTTAAATGGTGGGAGCAGGATCGCGAGTGATAAGTATATAACCTGCCTTGTTAACCCCTGAGAACTAGTTGAAAAGAGAAGGTGAATCTCGCAAGTTTTCATCCATGCTTCCTCTGGTATAGACTCCTTGATGAGCCAAATGGCTTCCTGATCCTCAAACTTTACCTCTCTATTACAACTAAGGGGTGGATATAATTGGCTCAAATGGTAAAGTGTCCACAATTATTAAGAGCAGGTAGAAAAAGGATGTCATTAGAACATACAAAAAGTAGGTAAACCAATCTTAACTCTCTGCTTACCAGGTCGGGAAAGTGGCTAGAACATACAAACAGTACGTAAACCAATCTTACCTCTCTGCTTACCAGGTCGGGAAAGTGGCTACAATGGGAAGCTAATGGCACGCATTGAATATGCCCTTTAACACTTCTTTCTCTATAATCCCCAAAACTTACCTGGTTTGGGAGTCTATGAATGACAATACTTACCTCCTATTTACATATGTATTTGTATGACAGGTGCAGGCAACTAGGGAAATACATATGTAGAACAGGGGTGCCCTCTATGGTAAGAAGTCTTTACCTACAGGAATTGCAGGTAATTAGGGAAATACATATGTAAATAAGGGGTCAGGGAGGAGCAACATACCTTGTTTGTATCTGGTCGGTCATCTGGTCCTTGACTATGTATACCCTGCTCATCGTTTGATTTTACTATAGACTCTGAAGTCACCTCTACGACACCATACTGTCTCTGTTGAAAGGAGATTCCAGTTAGAGACAGTCAATTCAAGCAAGCAGTCTTCATGATAAACATAACATTACTTTAATAAAACATCCTTGTCAAGGTAAAAGGCATTGTTCAGGGTGTGGAAAAGCAGGTTAGCCAATTTTTTTTAAAGATTTTACCATCCAGCAGATTTCTGTAAACTGGCTGTACTGTGCAAGACAGCTTTCTCATATCTGGGATTACACACTGGACTGACCACAACTGTTGCTCAGTCTGTGGACGCTATTGTTAGTAAAGCAGAGACAAAGTGCTTTGTAGAAACTTTGCTCATAGAACAAGAGTAAAACTGGCAAGAGCTTACCAGGTCTACATTTCTCTACATAATGATCAGTGTAATATTAGCATATGCTAATATGACAGTTGACATCCTTTGATGGTCTAAGATACAAACAGTATTTAAAAAAAAAAAAAAAAAAAACACATCAGTCCAAAAAATTCTACTTAAATCCTTGTACCTTTTAGGGATGTTTTTTTCTAATTTTTACAAGTGTACAAAAATAAGTTGGAGGAGTGGCTCGAGACCCACGAAAACATTTTCAAAATGACATACATATCTGTTGCAAAAATTATAATTTTTCATATTTTCAAACTACCCTCTGGTTTAGGGGCAGACAAAGAGGCATTTTTACATTTGTGAAAATAATGAAAAAATGGATGGCTGTCTGCAAATTTGATTTTTTTTTAATCATGTTTCAGCTGTACTTCTTTCTTATACATTTTTTTTGTGTATTTTGGAGGTAATTGTACCCATTTGTAATTACTGGGATATTAAGATTCCCCCTTATAAGCCTGTCAGGATCAAATAATAACTTTGGACAACAGAGAAACTTTGTGTAATAAGAATTACATTACAGAAACTCTACAAATAACCTTGCCATTAAAAATGAATCACCAGATACGATGACACATTAAACACAAAATCAAAATGGTTGATAGCAGCAATAGCAGCTCCAGAAACCCATATGCAGTAAGGGAAATATGAACCGATGACAGGCAACACAGAGCAACCCCAATCAGCACTAAAAAATTTCCATGCAATAATTACAAAGTCCAGAATTCTGTTATCTATCGGTCTGATATAATTCTTCCCCGTAGACAGTTACCCCATGATGGTAACCAGTGTGCCTGGCACTCAGCAGATCCTGAACACATCCCAATTGGCAATATTTCAATTACTCTACTCCTATCCATACCCCCAAGTGATTCAAATCTTTAACCAGAATGCAAAACTAGCATTGTGGTTTCGATGAATAGCACTCAAATAATGCCAAGATGTCCCATTTCTTTCAATCATCGGTTGAATGCTATC
>WURT03137342.1:0-11327 GCA_009936505.3 Holothuria glaberrima | reverse complement strand
TCCTAAAAATCGGAATTTTTGACGGGTGTTCAAAAAAATCGGATTTCCGACTAAAATCGGAAAAGTGGCATCTCTGTTTCACATGCTTTCATGGATTTGTTGAAACATGGGTGGACACAATGTTCCTTGGGTGGTGGGCCATTTCGGGTGTTCAGGAATTTCTGGTCCATGGTCCCATGTGGGCCGTATGACCCATTTTATGAAAATCACACTTACTCAACTGTAACTCCATCTTTTGTACAACTTTGAGATCCTTCCATAGGGTCCATTTTGTGAAATATTGCAAAGTGATTAACTTTTCCTCCAGTTGCTGTAAAACAGTTGACGGCCCATTAAAATGATGCTTGGTTAGTGATCTGTTTATGGTGTTTTGGAAGTTTTGGTCCAAGGTTTCAAGTGGACCCTTTGTTCCATTTTATGAAATTCTGCAAATTGCATATTCCTACGGATTCTTTTGAACAATTTTGATGGTTTTTCACAATGATACTTGGTGAGTGGTACCTCCAGGGTGTTCAGGAATTTTAGATCCAAGGCCCAAGATGGACCCCAAGGTCAATCTTATGATTATGGCAAAATGCTTCAGTCTTTCCTTCTACAGAGTTGACAGCCTGTTGTAGTGATGCTGGGTTAGTGATCTGGGGTGGGATTCATTAGCATTTGAGTATTTTCTTAAGTCAAAATACTTAAGAACTATGTAAGAACTTTGTTAAGTGGTATTCATGTTAAGGTACACTGGGTAACTACTATAAATGCACAGGAGCCAATCGTGTTAGTGGTTGGAGCTTGTGCTGTCACATTTTAAGCCAATCACATTGTCTAGAATAATTAAAATGACACACACTTCTTTCTGTGGTAATGAACAGGGACCAATGTTGTGCGGCAGCTCACTTCTTAAAGCGCCTTTGTGTATATTTCTACGGCTTTTTGTACTTACGACAACTCTGAAGCGTGCATAAAGTTACGCAAAATAATACCAACTAAGAAAGATGCATTGCATAAGTCAGACTTGGGGTCAAAGTCATTTGAGGTCATTTAAACTCATGTGAGGCTTGTACTAGTAAAGAGAACAACCCGGGCACCCTTGGTTGATAGTATGAGCTTCTGCACCATTGATGCTCTGGTTCATTGATGTAAACAGTTCAGTAAGCTGTTGGCTACTTTTGGCACTAGTCTTTGGAATGTCTCCTTAAAACAATAAAGTCCCAACATTTGATAAAAATACTTGTATGTAAAATCTTCACCATACTGCATATGATATGTAAATTTGTCACATACTCTGCAACACATGTCATGAAATTGCATGCTCCATAACTAATCCATGAATTAGACCCATTTCCTGTGTCCTACAAACATTCCAGTGTATGTTTCATCTTGATGCAACATTCCAGTGTATGTTTCATCTTGATGCAAACAAAAGAAGTTTAGGGGTATAGGACTACTTCCAATTTAAGGGACTTCAGCACTTTGCCCAGATTGTTAATAAAGTTTGTGTAAAAGTAGCATATAGTTTACTTGAAAATGGCAAATTTTATGCCCAGATGGGGAGGACCCACCACCCCTGGCCTCATTCACCTATGATATTGAATACAGTATACAATGTTACCCTTCTTGTGAAGACCATCTTACAACATACTTCCATGCTTACAATGTGTCTTGATGACCTATGTTGACTGACAATCATACAATATGTTAACAGCCTGTTGTCAACCACTAACATCTCCACTAACACAGTCTTACAAGAGTCATTATTTCTCTCAGATTCTGCTGCTGTACATGAATGCTTCTACAAAGATAATGTGATTGTACAGTTTTCATATTTATATTTTGATGGTTTTTTTTTTTTTTGGAAAATTCATCTGTGCAATGGGATTAAAGCTATAGCATATTTATTCAGAGTTTATATTGTAAGCAACACCTCTGAGTTATGCATTTGATAGGGGGATACAAGTCAGAGTGCATGGGCTGTGGTATGGGTTCAAGGCACATGTATTATTCTTACCTTATACTTATATTGCTACTGGAACTAGTACCTTCCTCTGGCCTATAAAGGTTGTAGACAGCATCAATTTGTTGGAAAGAAAAATGCAACATATTGAAGGAAAGTTGCTTTTTCAACTCTTTTTAGATCAGTGTTTGTCAGAGAGCACCCTTCAGAAAAGAGTATCATTGAAGGAAGCCAAAGTTTCTGCTTTTAGTGAAAGGTAATGTACTTTAATTTCTTTTAATTTCCCATCCACTCAGTGTATTTTGTTAGTTGTGTAGAACATGCTACCTAAGAACTGGCAGCAGGAATGAATTTATTTTTACTGAACCTGCTAGTAGTTTGTTGTTTTGTAACACTGGGTCAGGACAATTATTCATATGCAAATAGGAACCTATGGCATTTAACACCCTACTTTTCCTATCTACAGCCCCAACACTCAGACTCTGTACAGGGTGGGGATGCAAGCTTTAGAGAAATGAGGATGGAAAGGTTGAGCCCATTTGTAAGGGAAAGGTCTCACATTAAAGCACCATGCTATATCTACAGGAATCCAAACTGCAACATTTGACAAAAGCTTTTATATCTGGCAAATTCTTGACAGTGAGATTTTTCATCAGCAATAAATCCCAAATGACTTCAAAGTGAATTTTTTAAGTCTATGAAAAATGGATAAGAGGAAAGGAAGGGGGGGGGGAGAAGAGGTTGCTCAGGCAGGTTAACCCCATGCCTGTAGAGTTACAATGCAAGACTGAACAGTCCAAAGATTTTAATTTCTGCGAGTCTCTGACAGACCTGAAGTTACAAGTCTCACAATAAGAATGCTGCCATCAACTTCATCTGGAGGTGCTTTGTTTTATGATGGGAGGGGGGAGGGGAGGGTTGCTCGCTCAGGCAGGTTGAAGCCATGCCTGATTCAGGTGAAGTATGCCTGTTGAGTTAAAATGCAAGACTGAACATCCAGAAGATTTAATTTCTGTGAATCTCTGACAGACCTTCAGGTACAAGTCTCACAATAAGAATGCTGCCATCAACTTCATCTGGAGGTGCTTTGTTTTATGATGGGTGGGGGAGGGGAGGGAGGGAGGGTTGCTCAGGCAGGTTAAAGCCATGCCTGATTCAGGTGAAGTATTAAAGCCATGCCTGGTTCAGGTGAAGTATGCCTGTAGAGTTAAAATGCAAGACTGAACATCCAGAAGATTTAATTTCTGTGAATCTCTGACAGACCTTCAGGTACAAGTCCCTCAACAAGTTTGCTGTCATCAACTTCATCTGGAGGTGCTTTGTCAGATGATGTCCCAGGGCCGTCTCAGACAAAGAGAAAGCCAACATCAGGAACCAGTGGGACGTCTGGTCAAAGTGCTTCCAAAGGTCAAGTTCCAAAGTGGTTCAAGTTGGGTGAGTAAAAGTTCATTGAAAAAAATTTGATTGGTTAGTCGCATGACTTGCAAGCCCTGGTGCTTCTTCAAAATATGGTTGCTGTGTAGTATTTTAAAACCAAGGTCCTTCAGTGAAGGAAATATACAGCATGTAAATGTAGGGACACCAACCATTTTCTCTGAAGCACTTGCTGCTGGTAAAGTGTTTGAATTCTTCCATTTGGACCTTATTTTCCTCAGGTATCATAAAGACATACTATATTTTTAGCAAATGGATGGTTTTATAATTCAGTATAGAACTTGCTCATTCAAATTTTAGTCAATTCACTTTGGTGGTTACTCTCAGAAGTACATTTTGCTTGTTATGCTTGGGAGTGATCTTTCTCTGTTATCACCTTTCAGTGTATTCCACTTCTTTCTTGTATTAGATAATGAGGTCATTTGTTGTGAAACTGGCCACCACATGGTGCTTGCAGAGCAAACCCTCTTGTACAGTATGAAAATTTAAAAAAAAATTGCATTTTGAGTATTTCTGATTCCAGGAAGTTCTGTCTGTCAATTTAATTTGGACTTTCATGTTGTGAGACATTAAAAATGACATTTTGTTTTCTCAATAGGGAAAAAGTAGTCAGCGAAATGTCCAACAAGCAAGATCTTGACAGTGCAGCATTCAGTTCCCGTGTGGTATTCTACTGGCTTAATAGTTCTACAAAAATTCCATGATGAGGAACTCAGAAGTCAAAATGCTGTATTTGTATAGAAAACTATGGCAAATGAAGCTTAAGAACAGAATCTGCTTACAGACTAGCTAGGGGAGAAATATGGCAATAATTCAATCCATTATAATCACAATGAAAAAACATTCACTTTACGAAGAGGAAAAAAACCCTTGAATAGCTTGAATGGAAGCGAGGTGTTATATTTGGAATGATAAGTTTGCAAACAAAAGAAGATTTAATCAAACTTTCATAGCCTACAGGTGGAAGCCTCCTAAGTCTCTTATGCATCTAGTCCAAATGCTGCAGACAGTGTTGCATTCATACTTACAAATGCAAGGAAAGCTTAATGTATTAACCTGGGCTGCTTAAGCAGAGCAACTTTTGAGGCTTATTTCAGGGCCAGGATGCCTCTTGCTCATCAAGGGATCCTACACCAGGTTGACCTTGGATAACCCACTGGCAAGATTCACTTCCTGTTTTGACTAGGCAGGGGTGCACATATATAACCACTCCAAACCTTTGTTCCCAGTACCAATATTTAACATAACCATCTGAAACACAAGACTACAGACCTATCCCAATATTTAGGGATTGTCAAGTATTTTCTCAAACAATGACACCTTTTAAAACATATTGCTATTTACAAAGTGTGCTTTTCATGTGCTTGGAGCAGGCACACACTAAATGAAGAACCCAAACTGACCCGGACAAAAAGCACATGAACTGTTTACATGTTTCGTTGAAACATCAACTCAAGGCAGTTGTTTCATTTCCAAAATAACAATACAATACATACAATATTTACAACATCTGATAACCAAATTTACATTTGTAATAGATTCATATGTGTACCCTTAACTTGACCATAAAGTGCATCCATTTAGAAAAGTCATTTTTTACAAGTTACCACATTTTGTATGAAAAAATTTAAGGAACTCTGTAAGCACCCTTGAGTGTAAGGATACTCATTCCTGGGTTAGTGTTAGAAATTGTGAAAGTTTTATGTTTTACAAGATTTACTACTGAAGCTTGCCTTTCCAGCCTTATTTGTGAAATGCTGGTTTCCTTTCAAATTCACTGTATGCTCTCGTGTGCCTCAAGAACCAGGGAAAGGGGAATGATTGTCAAACTTCCCATGAATTCACAAAATAATGTTACAAAGTCTGGCATATGTAAGAAATATTTCTTATGACTTCCAAAGTCTTTATTGAATTGAAATGGTTGTATTCATAACAGTATAACTGTCATAAAATGTTTCTGGCATAATCAGGATATCTTTTCCTTCAAACTGCTCTTAAATTTGCTATGTGATGTGATGGGATGAAATAGAGCTATTATTGTTGGATCACATTACATGAAAAAAAATATATTTTGTACACATGTGCACACAAACAGTGATTTTCGATGAGCTATGGATTGTGAGCTTAACACATGCTTCACTATTGTGGCAAATATCTGCATAGACCAGTAAAGAAGACAACTTAGTAGGAAAATTTTGATGAAATCCCCCAATGATAATTTAATTGCTGCCAATGACAATAAATCTTTCAGTAATGTTTTGCATGTGACTATTCATGAAAAGTTACCATGTTATGTTAGGTAACTGGTTCTTTTCATTTTGTTGGTGAAAACGCTCTTTTCCAGTCAAAATAGTTATTGTGATAAAGTGGTGGATAATAAATGAAGATAACATTCAACATGAACCTTATTCATTATGTAGCCCATTACCATCTTATTTAATGAAAAAAGATTAAGCATTGTGTAACAAGCAAAGACAGAAAATATGTAATTTTGGTTATTTATACTTTGTTTCTTACATGTTCAACAATGTAACTGTCAAGAAAACATTAAAAATAAAATGTTCAGTAATGGACATGTCTGGCATATGTCGTCTTTTGTTCCAGTTGTTTCAAGGAAAGTCACAACTTCTTGTGTATATCTTTTTCTATGGTTCCTTTTTTTTTGTATATTTTGAACAAAAAGACCAAACAATGGAAAAATAAAATTTGTCAATGTATTTTCTAATCCAAACATACAGTAGCCCCTTAGTAATAACAGCATTTTGAAAATTTACAGCATGACATACCAAAAATCAGAAATTGTAATAACTTACTTGAAATGAATCTGGCAGATAAATGGCATGTTGAATCATGTCTCACTGTACTAAATAAACATCAGATGGGGTAAAGTGGCAATGCTTACACTACTACAGCAGAACAAGTCAATCACATACTTTCTATGTGAAATATATTCAATCCCTGCCCCCAATTATCTGCATTTGAATCTAAATAATCTACTAGACTGGACTAAATGATACCAGAAACCTGTACTTATATTAGTGGTGTGCATGAGACCTTGACCTCAGCATACAGTAACTGGTCTTGTAAAATGCTAACAGAGTGCCAACAAACTCTCACCAACAATCTTGTACACAGAAATACTTCCAAAACCTCACCTTCACCTTTCATTCAGGCTTCCAAATACATGTCAAATACACTAAATGAACATAAAAAATCAGATATTATGCACAATTTGTCCAGTTACTGGGCTATCTTTCCAAAAATATAGTATTTTTGGAAGCACCATCGACTAGCTGTAGCTGCTTTGAAAACACTGTGTAAAATGGCATAGCGCACGCGTACCTCCAGCGCCCTCATCCGGCTAAAATCTGACCTATACTATAGCTTGGAAGCCCTTTTGAAAATGCTTAATTAAATGGTTCCCAACGTAAAATGTTGTAAAAAGGTAATATATCCTAATAATTTGAATATTCATAGTTTGTTAGCAGCACTTTTGCAGCACAAAGCTAATACTTTGGCAGGATTTTGAGAGGATTTAAAGGACAATACTCAGTAAATTTCATTTAACATTTTGTAAATTTCATTTAACATTTTGTAAATTAAACATTTTCGTTCATACGGATTAACAAACTTTATTTTATTTCCTTTCTAGTGGTACAAAATTTACTGAATTTACCACTCATCGCTCGTCCCGAAAATAGTGATTAATTATGACCTATCTTTCACAAGATTTACAATTGCATTCTGTAGGCACCTACACTACTAGTTTAGCTTCCACTCTGCACCGTCATGAAGGCAGGCACATATTTTGTTTAGGAGGTTTTGTAACATTGAAAGCACCATAGTACTTCATTCAAAAGAAGCGATTTTGTTTAATCTTTCAAGAATGCTAAAGTACTTATCCACTGATAATGACCCAGCTCACTCCGAAAATGTGTTATATCTTACAAAGTTTTGAGTACGATTTCTGAAACCTATCGTACATGTTTAATATATATAGAGGTGTGTATGTGTGACATTTTGATAACGTCGGCTGTGATTGGCTGAGAGTTGTGAATGAAGAGTGTGAACAGTTTTTCGTTGTAGGCTACATTGTTTGCATTGTGTGGAGCTTGTGCATTTGCCTATACAGTACAAATCCCAGTAACAGTTCCACTCGATGCTTTGCAGGCTGTGCTGCTTACTTCCCGTCTCACGCATTTGCATGTACATACTGTTTCATTCTGTTCTAAGGTACATTAATATTGGTGGCTAATGTCGCCAGAACCGATTAAAAATTATATTACAAAAAATTCATATCTCAGCTGTTCGTTCACCGATTTACATAACTTTTGTTTTGTTCGCTCGAAGATTTTGCGCCCCATTTTATGGTACTATTTTTAGAGAGAAATTATCTATTTTTTCCATGGGGACATGCTACTTTTGGAATCCAAGTAGATTGGTGCTGCACCAGTGTCTGAGGACAGCATTTTTAATCCAAGCACAGAGTACTGTTACTTTTTCATCTGTGTACTTAACCAAGTACTCTATATTTGTTCGCTACATATGACTTGTCTTCTTGTTATTGATGTGGTGTAGGTCTAATAACCTCCTCCTTTAGCTCTCAGTTAAGTTGACTGAACCTTTTCATTACTTCATTTCTTGTTTTTTATTGAACTTGAAAAACATTCAAATAATATATTGGTATATGACTTACATCATAGCAGATATATCCAAACATTTTTGCATGTGTGAAAAGGTAGAATAAACCCTTCATGACTGTTTGATAAATGAGAAATCTCAAGCAACTGCAGTTTCCCATCTCCAAGATCACAGTCGCATTCACATGAAGTGGCACACAAATGATCAAAATAATGAGTGTACCATTAAAGATGGCCAAAATTCTGGTTTATAAAAAGCCATATAAGGACTTGTTGGAGATTCTTCAACAGTGGACAGTGCAACATTAAAAAATAAATATGTTATCTAGATGATGTGACCTACTCACCTTCATTTTTAAAGTGTAGAGTGGTATGAAAACAACCATGTGATCTTGATGATTAGCAAGCTTGTTGTTTTGATCAGAGCAGCTCATCTTCATGACAAGTTGGTCTACAACCTCTTGGAGAATTTAATCCAGGTCAAATAAATTTTCATTATCTTCTCTAAGCTTGTTATCTAATGGAATTGCAGGGTAAGTAGTCTGGAAAACACAGAGCCACTGCATCTGTAAGATGGTGTTGTTCTCATTCTAACTGGTTTTAAACATCAGATGGCAAAGTAAAATGGATTGAAGTAAGCAGCCATAATGTCAAGTACATCCATTTGGACTGGAGTTTAGTGAAATTGACAGTGTCTATATAACTTTGGATTATTCATTGCAATCATCAGAGTGATTGGGCAAAAGGACCTAGCTAAAAAGAATTTTAACCCAAACTTTTGACAACACAATTACAGTTACTTTAGAGGAATGTCTGGATTAATTATTGAACGCTCAGTTCAGGTGTTGAAAAAATAATTTTAGTCCCCCCAATTATAGTTAGTGTACCGCGTCACCCTAGTTAAGGAATGGCTCCTATCAATCATGAGGCAATATTATTGTTACTATGCAGAATAACTCCATGGTTTACCTTCAATATTCAATGATTTTATAGAGGAACATCTATGAAAAATACTTGTGAGAGAAATACACGATCTGTAAGATTTAGCAAATTTTTGAAAATAAACGGGGCGACTGCCTTCTACCTTTAAGAAATACTAAATTACCCACTCAATGTACACAACAGTACTACTGTATGGCCATGCTACTTGTTCTGATTCACATGTCACACCATGCATTAACATCATGAAATTTGTATACTCCTGTGCTAGCTATGTAGTACTATCAGTTGTAGTATAATACACAACTACAGTACACAATCACTAGAATGAAGACAAGACTCATAAGCTGCAAGCTGCACATTGAGTTGATATTGATAATTTTGTGAGGATTTGAAGAGTACTACCACATAACAATGCTAATAATCAGCAAAAACTAAAAATTTTGAATCTTTGGACCCTTGCTTGTAATGGTCATGTGCAAGTATGATTAAAAGGGAAATATTGCATTTGAAAAAATATCATAAAGTGACACCAATGTAATTCCATTGTGGTCTATTTCTCTTTCCAAACATGAGTCACAAATCACTTGCAGCAGATCAAGACAAATCTCATGAAATATGGACAAAAAGAAGCAACAATTTCCTCATTGAACTGGCTCATTATCGAAGCATATTCATTTAGGAAGAGTGATGCGAGGGGTCATATTAACACCCATTATGCAATGCGTGTTGACCTCGCTTACCCAAAGCACTTCCCACTACCCTGAGCTGTCCTTCGTGCTCACAACAAACTACCACAACAGTTTCTGTACTGTCTGTGCTGTACTGTGGGATATCACAGCCCACCCAGGGAGTTTCAGTGCCGTCTCCTTATTCACCATGCTGTTCACTACTCACACTGTGTGCATTATCGTTACAGAACGGTAACAAACGTAGTACTTTTAGGAATATTGTACATAATTTTTTGGTACTTTGAGGAACATTTGTACACAATTTTTAGAAGAGTGACATCACAGGTTCGTAAACTTTTCATTTCCTAATAGAGGCTAAACTGATGTACAGCACAGCAGTCGGTTGCTGGAGTACCAACAATCTCTTTCACATCATGTCGTTTCGAAAGCTTAGGCCCAAGGGCTACAATTCGAATTACAGTAACTATAACTTTTTGTATAGTATAGCAGGGAAGTTATAAGACCACCTTAGTATACCAACTGTACTTAGTTCAATACAGTGTTGTATAAACGTTTCTGTAGGAGTTCGTTCGTATTTTACGAACATTTTGCACGTGCTGTACAAGGCGTTTGTTACTGTCTGATGTAGCATGATAAATTGATTTGATTGGTGAATTTCAAACCCAGGGTGATGGTGTGGTTTTGCATGCATAATTGTTTGGGTGAACAAATTTGTCAGTACAGAAAGGTTAATTACTTGTTAATTAGTGCTCATGGGCTAGAATTTTTTGCCCAGTAACCTCTCTTTCATCGAAAGGGACCCGATTGTTTGTAAAACAGGATAGATTACATAAAAAGTCTGAGAAACGCAATGTTTCCCTTTAATACTAATGTGAAAAAGTGTCTGGTCACAAATTTTTGAAAACCCAATTGAACCGTTAAATAATTACTCATGCAAGTTTATTTGTACATAGAGTATGGGGATATCTTGGTTTGACCATTTGTCATTAGTATGTGAAGAAAACTTGACAGGTTTGGAAAAATTAAGTGAATTTCACCAACCAACTCAATGTGCTTCTTTAAGTACTCATCCTACAGCACATACAAGTAACAAAAATCAAATATGAGTATAAGCATTTTTGGTTTTAAACTTCAGAGCCGCTCTTGTCGACCTTGCAAAAGCATGAAAGGGACCACGGAATGCAAAGTCAGAATTGAAGAGATATGGAGGAGACTATGATTACTTTCATACTGTAATACGCATGGACTTTACATCTTATATTAATGGGGACGTGCAGCCAAATGATACTAAGCTCTAGGGATGCACCGGATCCAAATTTTTGGTTCTGGCTGGAACCGGATTTTTTCACTTGTAAAGAAAAACATTAAAAAATACAGTAGCACTGTGAGTGGGGGGGGGGGTTGGGGGTGTCAAGGCAGAGGAGCAGAGGTTGACTTCATGATAGTGTTACAGTGGGTCCCACTGTAGGTAACAAAGCTGATGTTATTTTGTAGGGTTTAAAACTAGAATAATGCAGACAGAAAATTAATTAACAAAGTAAGATTACTTAATATACTGCAAAGCTCTTTAAAACAACCAAATCAGTATTATTGTTCACGCTGACGGTGGTTGTAAATTTAAATGTTCTGATAAATGTGACTCAGTTTGTGCATATTGTCTAGGAATAATTGACAGAG
>WURT03137331.1:0-11327 GCA_009936505.3 Holothuria glaberrima | reverse complement strand
TGGAAAAAAGGCCATGGCCGGCTCGACTTGAACCAATTGGTTGTAAACTGGGCCGTTAAACCTCATCTAACTAACTGTCATTAGCTATGGTGCGCGCATCCCTTTCAGCAGGGAATTACTAAAAGATACTTCCTCTGAACTTCCATGCTGTACTTTCAGTGGCGTAGGAGGGATTATTATTATGGAGGGGGGGGGGTGGGTTCCACCATTTCATTAGGGTTTCAAATGTGGAATTGTTCTACATTTTTATAAATGTTTCACCCTTGGGTTTTTAAGTGGGGCGCAGAAGGGACGGGGTGAGAGACATGTCGGGGATCACGCTCTAAGCACCCCAGTTATGCTACTGCATATTACACATAATTACACACAGATTGAGCACCGCATGTTTTGTTTTCTTGCTGAGTTTTTGTTTCAATTTAATCAAGCAGGTATCTGTAAACGCAACAGCGACAGTGGGTCTATAAATTTTACTGTATCCCCTTTCGCCGATATCGATGAAATCTTGGTTTTAAAACCGTCCGGGATGTGCCCACACACATACGAGGTAAGAGAGTCCCCTCCGTGCACAGTAAATTCGCTTTCTTCGGGCAAAACATATACTTTCTAGTAAACATACAGTACGGAGTAGCTACATGCATACATTACCGTAAACTTTCGGGGGAGGGGGAGGGAATACCGCCGATTTCCTTTTGGGAGCAGCCCCGTAGGCTTATGAATGTGCTACTGATGGAGATATAGGCCATACCGCCTTTCAGAAAAAAATCCTTAATTCAGTTTTGATTCGGATAATTCATTGTTAAAGTAATAAGAGAAAACTATTAACTACCATTTAAAGCATTTGAAGAAGAAAACTAACAAATCATGCTTCTCTGCAACTTTTCACCCCAGTCACCAGGGAAGCAGGGCATAAAATGTGCCGTCCTGTCATTTTCTTCACTGAAACTGAACAAAAAATTCTAAGGGTAAAACACTGGTAATCCCCTTCTCCAAGCCTTTCAAGAAGAATTTTGTAACACAACAAGGTAGTTTTCGGAGAAAACCTCATCCTTGTTTAAAACTTTACGAGTGAAAAACAGCTTTCCTGAAACCAGACACCATCATTGCCGATTCGAAACATTGGGAAATGCAAGGAAAGTTTACTCTGGGGAAATAGGTCAAAAGTCATATTCACTGGGGAACATAACCATGGTTATCTGTACAAATACTTCTCAAGCGATATCAGTCACTCTCGCTGAACATGAACAAGACACTTGTCCGCTCGGCGAAAGCTTACTCTGCTCCTATATTGCCTGCAATCGTTTAGACTTTAGAGTGTTTACGTGAAAATAGAGGTACATATTCGACGCCTGCTACGAAGGTAAGAAGAAGACGGGATATTCGGATGGAAGGAGATCGAAAAGTCACAACTGAGAATTGACTACAACCAGGGAGTTGCCACTGCATAGTTACCCAACATTGTATAAGTGACCTTCTGAACGAATCACACGTTCTTGCTTGGAATTGAATAAGCCAACAGACAAACTCAGGAGGTACTGCCGATATGCCTACCGCAAAAATCGTGCCCACTCAAAACTGGACCTAGGCTCAAAAAAGAGGCAAATTGTTCGAGGATATTGCCATTTTTTTTATTATACAGGACACAGTTCGTTTACAACACAAAGCGGTATTGAGATGTGAATACACAAAAGAGAGGTATTGATGCAAAAGGCGTGCTTCTTGTGACGTCACATGTTACTGATAATTGTGCTTCTGGGTATGCGCAGCCTATTTGCGAAGCGGGCGCATTGACACAATAAACGCTTTAACCGGCAAAATGTCCAACAATCAGAGAGACTCGTGACACAGCGTCATCGATGTAAAACCAGGGAGGTGCAACTATTACAACTCCCACTCCCTGGTAAGACCTAGATAGACCCTTTTCCCAAAAAGCCTTGTACCCGAAAATGGCGCCCACCAAAGCTCTATCCCACAACATTTTGTGATTGCTGTAAGGAAATGGATCTATTGACATATTTTAACACAGAGAAATCCCAGCTTTAGAATTTTTGTGTTTTAAAACGCAACAGAAAGACGCATTAAGTGCTCATCTGAATCAATAAAGTAAGCCTGGCTGGAGGGTATGACCATAGAGTTGGCAACTCCGTGGCATAACTTCGTAACAATGTAATAAAAAAGTCACTGTGATTGGCCAATGTTGGTCCTCGGCCACGAATATAGTCCTTCACCTCCCCATTTCAATTTTTTTTATCCCATGGTGTACAGGTGTAGTTCCTATGTAATAGGCCTAATGAAAACTTCACCTCATGACATCAAACGAGTGAACAAACGTGCCTCTAATTGTTCTCGTCTGTAAAATTAGGGAAGGGAGTCCCCATGAAAGTATAGCCTGCGTAACAGCTCTCTTTGGCTTTTACCATGTGACAACGAAAAACTTTGTCCACTCAGCAGGCTATATCGACCTGTGAATTGTGTGTGAGTTAGTTAGATGAAGTTTTACGGCTCAGTTTCTAACCAATTGATTTAAAGGTCAGAAGCAGTCGCCCCAGAATTATTTTGAAATAATAGCTAAATGCCACAAATTTCTTCTTATTTCTCTTCCAAGTATCTTTCATGATACTTTTGGACATAAACATTGCATATTCAATCAAGGTAAACCATGCAGTTGCTCCTTCTCTTCCAAGTATCTTTCATGATACTTTAGGACATAAACATTGCATGTTCAATCAAGTTAAACCAAGCAGTTGCTCCTCGTAAATTTTACAATTGACTGAGAAAAATACTGTCACATGATTCTCAGGAGCCATTTAGGAAACACGATAATCTACTATACAATTCTTTATTGGGAACTGCATTCTTCCTTTAAGTCGGGCCGGCCACGGCCGATTTTCCAGTTGTGGCTCACTGGCTTGTTTTCCCTACTCCATTGATTATGCTGAAATGCTGAGCACCAAGCACAATGGCAGTAGGTTCCATTTTTAAAGTCTTTGGTATGACCCGGCCAGGATTCGAACCCCAGACCTTCCGGCTGTAAGTCGGATGCTCTAACCACTTAACCATGCTAAATTGTGTGTGAGAGAGGGGATGGCGGCAGGGTGGGGTGAGGTTGCGGTTGAAACCCCCATCATGTAGGCCAGCCATGGGCATGTGCACAGGTAGGTGGGGCCTACAGTAGGGGACATTCCCCACTTTTCTGAAGGTTAAGGGCAAAATCCACATGTACTCAAAAGTTGACCATGTTCTGTCATCGAGCCTCACCCCCTCCTCCCACTTTTCGAGTTGGATTAACACCAGTTGTTGCACGTAGGCGGAGACGGAAGTTTCTTCGGTCTCCTTACTTTATAGAGCTATACTGTAAAGTCCTACAGAAAAGTTAAGAAGGTAGGGTTGAGGGGTTTCGACTGTCTTCAACCATCCCTGAAAGAAGATCAAAAGGTGTTGATCTGCAGGGCATCGAAGAAAGACCACCGTTTTAGGGGAGTAAAACAGAATGCAAAAGAACAATTTTACTTAATTTAACTAAGTCTTCGGTCAAGGGGGGGGGGTGAGGGTTGTCCTAAACCATTTTAATCTTCTGAAAACATGATAAATCAACATTTCATCTCTGGCCCCCGATGTCAGCACCGGTCCCGGTTTTTTCCAATTTTGAGTGTTAAATTTTGATCTGTCCATCAAAATGTTCCGTACAGCATGAGCCCCGTACAGCATGAGTCCCAAAGCGAAATACCCGAACAAGGGAGAGGACGTGGGCAGAATCAGAAGGTAGAATACTGAAGATATATTTAGTATTTCGTCATTTAATAACAACCACTATATCCACATTGAAACCATTTTCTTTCGATCAGGTTTTATCATTTTCTCTAACTCCAAGTCTGCAAATTTGAGTACCTACATCGAACCTGGAACGCAGCACCTTGAGTGAGATTAAATTCTTATCAAACTTATAAAACGTTAATTTTGGCGTACGTCAGGGGCGTTTGAGCCAAACTTTTCAATCGGGGGGGGGGGAAGAGGGGGCGGAGTGTATGACTGGTGGGCAGACTTAGCTGATACTATAGGACTATCTAAGCGGAGCGCCACCATAGATTGGAGCGGATCGTACAAGAAAATTTTTGGCTTTACAAACCCCTCAGATGGCCAGAAACGGCACTTCCCGAGTATTTTAAGCTGCACGTACCCAGCCTTGAAATATGGATGTCATGTCTGCAATTTCTCACGTAATGCAAAAAAAAAACAATCTATGAAAAATGTTAACATGTTTCTAAACGGAGCGCCACCATCGGTTGACGCAGAGCGTACCACAAATTTTCGGCTTTACAAACCCCAGATGGCCGAAAACGGCACTTCCTGAGTGTTCTAAGCAAGAATATGTTCAGCCCCACTTCGAAATTCTCCCCGCTTCTTGGATTTTTTAGCCCAAAAGTAGACCGAAAACAGCCAATGACTTTCACACAAAAGGTCAATGCGTCAGTGTGTCAGGGTGGATATAAATGAAAGTTGATAGATTCGACTTGAGGGAGACAGAGCCCGGACCCTCAGTTTCGTGTTGTCATTCTTGGGCTAAATATACTGGAGTCGGACGTACTCGGCAGATAAGAGTCCTGTGTGAACTTGCTCATAATCGGATTCTAGTCGTACAGTATATTTCTAGGACTGACAAAATTGCAATAGACATCATCATGTAGCCTGTAGGCAAACATATTTGGCGTGTATTAAAATATTTTTTCTCGGTCCGTTATTTCATTTGGGGAGGGGGGAGTGCGGAGGCGAGAGTTTCAACTGGGGGCTCCCGCCCCTGCCCCCGCTGGCTACACCACTGGCGTACTTGTAAGTCTTCTCGCAACCCCTCACTAATATACAGCAAAATGGGGTGTAAAAGAAACTCACTGTCAGCTCAACAGAACCACATATATTATGACACAAATAACTAAAAATTATACAAGAAATAAGAAATGTCTTACCTTGGACGATCACGAGAAATACAATCCAAGATTTCATTTTGAAGTTTCGCAGGGTCTTTTGCCTAAAAGACAAGCACGGATCCCCAAATCCTACCCCACCGCCACGAGGTAAAGAAAGTTTTCCAATTGAAGAAAATGGATTCTCCGTTTCCTACTTCATTACGCTATGTCAGTTGGCTGTGTTCAACGTAAATACAACTTCAAGTTACACCTTATTTTGACTTTTACAGAGTATTATAATTCATGTGTGTCTCCTACAACTTCCGATTTACAACTGTATAGCTCTGATCTCTTACAGGTTTGTAGATTCCATACCGATCAACTCAACATAGCGTCCTGTCTCCGTGGCAGCAACCTGATGTTGGATTTCCTATTACTGCTGCCATTGATTGGGGTCGTCGAGGCGTGTACTGATAACCCTATTCAAGTTGGTGGCGGGATACAAATAAACAATGGCGTTCATTGAATCTTTCTCTTTGTCGAGAGTAAATGGATTAAAGTTGATGACGTTTGCAGTGAAGAGTGTACAAAGGAGTGTATTAGTTCTCGATAAGAGATAAAAGTTTTGTAGTGAATGGAAATTGATAAGACTATTATAGAGAAAGCGAAAGGGATCGGTTGTGATAAAAACAAATAGCTTACGCAGAGTCAGCCTACGTCACTAACTCACCCAAGTCCTAAGAATCTGTCGAGAGTAGTCTTTGACAGGAGGGTGAACAAGCAATTTACCCGAGACCCAGGGGCGTCCCTAAGCATCGATGAGTGGGGGCGGGGTGGGGTTGGACATTTTTTCCCGACAAAATGGGCTACATTCCCGACAAAAATGCCTCAACGCCCGTGTCAAGAAAGTGTAGTGTAGCCAAGATTTCTCTCACGGAGGAGGGGGGACGCAGTATGTTTTGTGATCACCGGCCTAAGAGAAAAATTTTTGAAAAATAAGGTGTCCTTACATGCCATCTGGTGCTACATATGCTACCCTTGAAACAAAATTTGCGTTCAATAATTTACTCATTTTAAGTACTAAAAAAAAAAAAATCAGTCTGGTTGCATAATAACCATGATCGACTAACGGCCCTTCGATTTCTTTATGACGCAGCAGGTCTGAGGGTTGGGAACTCGGATTACAAAAGCTGCCACAGGGGAATTCGCAATAATCTAATAAGGCACGTTCTGTCCTTCTTGAATTAATAATTGGGCAAATAGTAGGCATGAAGGATGCGTGCGAAAAATAGACTTTTGAAAACCATTTGGTCAGTGGCGTACGCAGGATTTCTCTCAAGGGGGCCATGCAGTATGTTGTGTGATCGCTGGCCTTGGGGAGGGGTTTAAGCGGGTGCCTCCTCCCCTTTGAAAATTTTTGAAAAATTAGGTGTCCTTAGGTGCAATCTGGTGCTACATATACTACCTTTTGAATTAAATTTTGTGTTTAAAAATTTCGTAATTTAAGGATTTAAAAAAAAAAAAAAAAAAAAATTGGCACCCATGGGGAGATGGCCCAATGCCCTCCACCTGCGTACGCCACTACATTTGGTAATGTTTTAGGAAGTGTATTTACAGGAGTCGGAAAAGCGAACTTCTTTCGCAATCATGGGAATACAAATTCTATGCACTTCTAAGTTTACAGGAAGCGCGAACGCCCCTTTCCACAGTAAAAACCAGTCAGGTTACAGACGGGTCAGTTTGGTGTGTCCCAAAGTTTGCCCTCGACCTCACTGTCTGTCCCGATTGCAGTCCGACGTTCTTCTTCGACTTCATCGGAAATACCAGTGTTTGATATTCGGAGTAAAGTCGGGAGAAAAGGGAGGTTCGTCGCGGTTTCGCAGGGCCCTGGCAGTGTTCAGCTGTCATTGACCAAAATGCAACTCATCTTTTAATAAAGAAGCTTTTGCAAATTAGACGACAGCTCTGTGTGCTCTACCATGTGTGACTTACAAAATAGTAGATAGACTTTTGAATATATCCACCTCGGCAATGTGCGCCTACGGTTTACCATCCCTAAGAGCAGTCAGGGTGAGTTGCATCACATTCCAATAAGGCTTTTGTTGCACAGTTTTGGACATACATTAAGTGAACCAGTGGCGTACCAAGGATTTCTCTCAAGGGGGGCCATGCTGTACATTGAGTGATGGCCGGCCTGGGGAGGGGTCTAAGGGGAGGGGTGTCCCGCCCCTTTGAAAATTTTTGAAGAATTGGGTGTCTTTTCATGCAATCTGGTGCCACATATGCTGCTTTTTTAAGTAAAATTTGTAACAAAATTATTTTTGGCAACTAAAATAAAAGGGCATCACTGATCGCCGGCCTGGGGGAGGGGTATAAAGGGAGGGGTATAAAAAATGGCATCAGTGAGGGGACCATGGGGAGACAACCCCTCCCCTTTGAAAATTTTTGAAAAATTAGGTGTCCTTGCATGCAATCTGGTACCACATATGCTACCTTTTGAAGTAAAGTTTGTGTTACAAAATTTGCGTATTTTTAGGAACTAAAAAATAAAATTTGCATCAGTAAGGGAGCCATGGGGAGACAACCCCTCCCCTTTAAAAATTTTTGAAAAGTTAAGTGTCCTTACATGCAGTCTGGTGCCATATATGCTACCTTCTGACCTTTTGAAGTAAAATTTGTGTTAAAAAACTACGTATCATTAGGATCTAAAAAAAATGGCATCCGTGAAGGGGCATGGCCCAATGGGCGTACTCCACTGAAGTAAACGATAGTCATTAATAAAGTTCCCAACAATTTAATAGCCCCAAATAAATTTTTTTTCTAACAAAGTCCGGAAACTGCAAAAGAAAGGGGCAATTTTTTCCCGACAGCCAGCAAAATATCCCGACGGACAACAATTTGGAAATTTCTGAGGGTGTAGCACACCCCACCTCCCCCGGTAGTTCCCCCCTGCCGAGACCTTCGTCTAAAATAAAAAATAGTAAAACTCATACGTACAAAACGAAATCATAAGAAACTATAAAGCATCAACCGAGGAGGTAGAAGTCGTATAATGGAAGTTGTAAACGAGAAAAGAAGGAGATAAACATTAAATTTAAATGTAGAAAAAAAACGAAATGAGGGATAGATAATTTGAAGTTGCAGATTGCGCGTTAATTTGTCATTCTTATTAGTATACAAATTAACGTCTTTTTTTCTTGTTGTTGTTGTTGTTGTTGTTTGTTTGTTTGTTTTTTTTTTTTGAGGGCCGCAGTGACTGCTTTTTTGTGCCTAAATCAGTGGCGTAACCAGACTTTTTCATCTGGGGAGGGGGATGAGTAATGATACTATCTAAGCGGGGTGCCACCATGATTGGCGCGTAGCGTACAGAGAAAATGTTTTGATAAAAATGCCTCTCAGATTGCAGGAAATGGCACTTCCTAGTCTCTTTGTCTTTGTGAGTTTCAGCTAAGTATTCTTCATTTTTGTCTTATACAATTTTGCCCAATTTTTTTACCTCTGAATTTTATTGGTGGGAGGCGAGCAGGGGGAAAAACATTTCACCGGGGGCTCCAGCCCCCTGCCCCCTCTGGTTACGCCACTGGTCTAAATGTGATCACTGTCGTAGTGTTAGAGGGTGGCTTGACTGCACAAGTCCTCTCCGTACAAGAGGCTATGAAAGAAAACATAAAAGTTTTCAAGGTCATATAAACATTTTCACTTCGAAAGGAAACAAAAGCAAGTAATGTGAGTTGTTAAAGAAGGACATGAATACATCACAGATTATTGCACAATCGACTATTTTAAATTAAGTGAATAACTTTCAATATTTTATATCTCAGCAAACCTGGTTAGTAATAAAAATGGAAGCTTGAATGAATGAGATTCATTTTCCAATATCTAAAATATTTACTCGTCAAATCCTAAACGTTAGGTCCCGTACACTGTTAAACCAGAATATATCGTTATTGCAAAATTAAAACAAACACCCAAAACAACTCACAAAGAAACAAAAAAACAAGAAGGAATACAACCCCTCAAAAGTGGTATAGCGAAATAAAACACCTAGCCTAAGGAGGGAGCTATGGATTCGGTCAGATGGGGGGGGGGGGTGGCCATGATGGCCTGTTGGGGCGCTTGTAGTAGGCAAATGCCTTTACATGATCCTTCTTGGCTTCTCGGCCCGGGGGTTCTTCAGATTTTCCCAATTGGTAAAACTGTTTCCCCATCCCTCTTCCCCAATATTTCTACCAAGTATACCATGTTTCCTTTTCTTTCCATTTCTTTTCTTTTCTCTTTTTGTCAGGTGTAGTACCAGGATTTTAGGAAAAAAGGGGAGGGGCTTGCATTGTGAGGGTGTAAATTAAACCTATCAAAGCCAAAGGCAAGAATCCCTCCCAGAGGGGTAAGGGGTCTGGGAGTTCTATCCCCAAGAAAATACCTTGGAAATTAAATCCAACAGATGTTAATTCCTGGCACCTAGAAATGAAGATAAAGAATACACTCTGCAAAACCGTTTTTTAATGAGATTGTAGATCATTTTGTATGTGGCCGCTTTTGATAGTCCCAGTAATGAAAATCACGAATCGCTACCAGGTAGAATACAATAAAATCTCAAGATGATATTTTAAACTCTTTTAGATCGTATCCGAAAATCAAAAAAGTGTAATAGGCTAATAAGCATTTCTAATTTTATGTCATTGTTAATTTTTATGCAAGACAGGTAACCAGTCAGCATTTTCGAAATTAACCAGCCGGTTTTTATGATCGCCTTTCAAAATAATCACTTTGGGAACGATAAAAAGGAAACTGTTCGTCAATTAAGGTCAAATTCTCTATTTTAACCAGGAAGCCCGGTCTTTCAAAGGTTGTGGGAAACTTTGTTTGGGTTATTTCGGTACCCATATGGACAATTTTTATTGCTCATTATGTTAACAATTGTCTAGGAGGGAAGGGGATGGGGAGCAATTTTCGTAACAATTAGCATTTTGCGTCCTCCTCAAGTAAACATCTTTGTTCGCAATTTTGGCGTATGCGAGGGCGACTTCGTATAGCTATGGAGCTATTATGGTAGCTTGAATATATACGTATATTACGTCTCTCAGTTGGGAACTAAGTACTGTAGTGACCTAAGCAAAGCTCTCTGGTGAGGCGAGGTGTCTAGAAAATTTCTGGCCACACCTCCCTCCTAGATCCAGTAGCAGAGCAAGGGAATTCGGTCAGAGGGGGTGAGAATGGCCGGTAGGGGGAGCTTTGAAGTAGGTAGATACCCTATGCCTCAATACAGTAAAAACCTTAAAAGAGCGCCTACATGCGATTTGAGTCCGTCAGGGGGCGACTTTTCCCCTGACTTTAGGGACGCTTCGCCACTGCCTAGATCACAGAAAACTACTCTTCTTACAGTCTAAGTTATTCGCATACAGTCCAGATACTGGCCACCGTCTGAGCTGTACATTAAAAAAAAAACACTTAGGTTGCACATGTTTTCACATTATATTAAAGAGCCATTCCTGAATCAGAATCCCAGCTGATAAAAACTGAAGTGAACAAACACAGGATTCCTTTAAAACTCTACCCTTCGGTGCACAGAATACACTCTAACTGGTCCCTGAATTACATCAATGAGAGTATAGATGAAAAGGGAGACGTGTTTACAACAAAAATTTCATTGGTTTCGGTGAAATGGCCTGGAAGCTGCTGTAGCGCCTTCATCATAGGCAGATATTTTAGCCTTCTTATTCAATAAGCTTACTTCGTCAGCTTATACAGCTGATAAATTGAAGGTGGACATTTTGGGGAGAATTTAAACCATTTGGGATGAGGGAAGTGAGCCTTTTAATATGACACTTTACTGGTTCAAAATTGGGTAAGGGAGTAACCTTATTAGGAGGGAACTTACGGGGAGGGGAGGCTTAAATTTAGGGAGTGGGTGGAACTATATCTGTATTGGTCAGCGCCTCGTAACTCGTCTACCATGTGTTAGATCTTCTCCGGGGTGTGACGTTATTTAAGACTTTGCCAAATTCTCGTGCTCTCCTCTCCGTATTCACCAGTTTAAATACAAAATAAAATGTTTTACCTTGTGATGCCTTTTTTGGCATACAATATTCTTTTCCCAACTCAGCTTCGAACATTGACATCACCAAACGGGAAACTGAATAAGGTTAACAGTTCCCCGTTTCACCAGTTCTATCGACAGATGCTTCGTTAGCTCAGTTGGTAAAGCAAGTCGCACTTTTAGCGGCGAGGTGGTTGGTTCGTTTCTAACACAAAGCACAGTTTTTCAATCATTAGTAGTATCATCTTTCATAATAAGGCAAAGGTTGCCAATGTTAGATGTCAATTCTACAATTTTCAAAATTATGCGACTGTATCCGCTACCAACCATTCTCATCCTTCAGTTTCTATACACAAGACGTCGCAACGTCACACCAATACTTCCTTATATAT
>WURT03137320.1:0-11328 GCA_009936505.3 Holothuria glaberrima | reverse complement strand
TAATGGAATGTAAAGCGCTTTGAGACTGACTTCGTCGGTATAAAGCGCTATATAAACTGACCATTATTATTATTACCTTATTTTTCAAAAATTTTCAAAGGGGGAGGGAACACCCCTCCCTCAGGCCGGCGATCTGATACCATACTGCATGGCCCCCCTTGAGAGAAATCCTGCGTACGCCACTGGTTTCAAGACTGAATGGCAAGACTGACACGGGCATAAATTGCGTTAGTCCATCCCTTCACGTACGGTACACTGCCTATGAATACCAACTTAGTGCACAAGCTCTAAAGAGCGTGCTACGCATACAGCAAATAGTATTACGTCTCGGCTGACAGCTCAGAAGAAAATTCATTAGATTTCTCATGTCCTCTGAAGTTTAACAATAGAAAGTCTATTTACAAGGTTAGGGTTAAGGGAAAACAAGAATGAGATAACAGAGAGGTCCTCAGATTGTATGTAAAATCGGCTTCGGTGTCTGTGTGTGTTAGTGTGATTTTGTTTGGCATTCAGACTGAGAACCTACACAATGGATTTCAGGTCCTCTGAAAGAAATTCAATAGATTGCTCAAGTTCTCGAAAGCTTCAACAATAGAAAGTCTATTGTTAAGGTTAGGGTTAAGGAAGAAAACACGAATGAGATAACAAAGAGGTCCTCAGATTGTATGTAAAATCGGCTTCGGTGTCTGTGTGTGTAAGTGTGAGTTTGTTCAGCATTCAGACTGAGAACCTACACAATGGATTTCAGGTCCTCTGAAAGAAATTCAATAGATTTCTCAAGTTCTCGAAAGTTTCAACAATAGAAAGTCTATTGTTAAGGTTAGGGTTAAGGAAGAAAGCACGAATGAGATAAGAAAGAGGTCCTCAGATTGTATGTAAAATCGGCTTCGGTGGGTGGGTGTGTGTGTTAGTTAGTGTGAGTTTGTTTGGCATTCAGACTGAGAACCTACACAATGGATTTCAGGTCCTCTGAAAGAAATTCAATAGATTTCTCAAGTTCTCGAAAGTTTCAACAATAGACAGTCTATTGTTAAGGTTAGGGTTAAGGAAGCAAACACGAAGGAGATAACAACGAGGTCCTCGGTTTGTGTGTAAAACCTACTGGTGTGCGCATATGTGTGTCCAATTTTGTTTTGTTAATATCTCCTAAACGGTGAAGCCGATTTTTTTTTCAAATTTGGTGGAAAGGTGCCCTAGGTGGAACCCCGGTGCAGCACTGACTTCCGGAAGTGAAGGTCAAATTTAGTGAAAATCATTCTTTTTATAATAACTCCAAGAAGAAACATCCCATTGACATGAAACTTATAATAAACATGCCTAGTACTACCAAAATATGTGGTTGCCATGGCAACCAATGCCAAAGGTCACGTGGTAATACATATTAAAGTGAAAATTTGTACCATGAACTCCTCGTGGGCTGGACCGATTCTTTTCAGACTTGGTGGGAAGGTTCTCCAGTGTCTTAACTTGTATCTAGATGACCTTCGGAAGTAAAGGTCAAAGGTCAGAGGTAAAATATTGTGAAAATCACATTTTTTAGCATTTTACTATAGCCTAATTCCAAAAGGAAACATCCAACTAACATGAAACTATATATATATATATACATATAATACAGATGTCTAGTACTACCAAAATATATGGTTGTCATGGCAACCAAGGTCAAAGGTAACGTGACAAAAGGTCAAATGTACATTTTTTTTATTTTACGAACTGCTACTGAACGGCTGGACCGATTTTCTACAAACTTGGTGGGGAGGTACCTCGGTGTGTAAACTATTTTCCCCCAGGCCCCCGGAAATAAAGGTCAGAGGTCAAATTTTGTGAAAAATCACATTTTTAGTATTTTTTAGAATAACACCAAAAGGGAGCATCCCTCTTATATGAAACTTCCCACATACGATAAACTTGTCGAGTACTAACGAAATATATGGTTGCTATGGCAATCAACGTCACGTGACAGAAGGTCGAAAACACATTCTCTCATCATGAAAACTGCTTCTTAACGGTTGGACCGATTTTCTTGAAACTATGTGGGAAGGTACCCTAGGGAGGGAAATTGTGTCTTTCAAATCCCGGAAGAAGAGGTCAAGGGTCAGAAGTGAGATTCAAAGGTCAGAGGCCAAAGGTCAAATTATGCAGAAATCATTTTCTGGCCACAGTTCCAAGAGAAAACATTGCACTGACAGGAATCTTGAAATGTATATTAGGAACGACAAGTTCTTCCATAATATTTTCTTATAACTGGCAACCGATATTAAAGATCACACGACAGTGGGTCAAAGGTTTAAAAGTGGTATCAGTTGGCCACCCAGATTTTCTACAAACTTGGTGAAGTGGTGTCCCAGAGTGGGGAATTTAGTATCGTAGAACCCAGTATTAAAGATCAACGGTGTTGAAATGTTTTTCCATATGAATGATGTTTATTAGTGATATTTGTTAGAACTGTTTCTTAAGATATTACAAGACATTGCTATGAAAGTGACTCCTCATAGACCTTATGTCAAATAGCAGATCGTGAAGCACCATGGGAAGGATAATTCAAATCCCGCGAGCGTGAGCATTGTGACGATCAGGCTTCTCCATGGTGACGATCTACTTTGATTGTCTGTTCATGGAATAATCCTTCCCAGAATGCAGTTTTGGAGCGCCCTCTGTTTATTTGGCATAAGGTCTATGGAGACGCAAATATCAGGGCGGAAGTCTCAGCCTTTGACAAGTAAGGCATTGTATTCAGCGATAGCCATACGCGTAAAAGACGATTAACGCATTAATCAGTTATGCATATTTAACATACGCGTAGCCCCGCGAAGCTTGAGAGATAGTTCTCCGGGTTCGTTGACTGAAAATATTGCTTCGTGCTTCATGTACGACGTTTGTTTCTCACCTTCGCGAATATTAAATTTGACGACGCGTATGTTTAATTTGGCTTCGCATAGGTGAAAATATGCTTCGCGAAGCATCAAATCGCTTCTCGTAGGCTCTATCGCGTTATGGGTGCGATGGCCTATGGCCTACCACAGATCGTATAGCACGAACACAAACGTTGTTGAAACATGTTGTTGAAACGTTTCTCTGTCTGTCTGTGGGCTTACTATCTAGCTACACCGTAACCTTTAAAAGAATAGTCCAGACCCAAATTTCTTTTTGATATAATACAGAGAAACTTATTATAAGCATTCTGGTGAAATTTTCATTCAATTCCCATGTTTGGTTCTCAAGATATTAGCAACCGAAGTTATCACATTTTCTACCGGAAGTCAACTTGTAGCAAACAGGTGTGATGTCATGGCTTCACATTGAGGACCAATGTTTTGTATTTCTTCATTTTTCATCCTATTGTTTTGACCTTGGATTGATTAGGGTTGCTATTTTGCCCCTAAGGCAAATAAAGTTTAAAAATTGCACTGCTGAGGATGCATTTGTAATATGAATATTTCATAGTTTTATAGTATGAAATTTGTAGTAAATTTTAAAGAAAAACAAAACATTGCCCTTCAATGTAAAGCCATGACATCACGTGTGCTTGTTTCAAGTTCACTTTTGGTAGAAAATGTGTCAACTTCAATTGCTAATTTCTCGAGAACCGAACATGAGAAATGAATGAAAATTTCACAGAATGCGTAGAATATGTTCCTCTTTAACATATCAACCATAAATTTGGGTCTGGACTGTTCTTTTAATCTGCAGGGTTGCCAGTTTGGCGTTAACGCAAAATTCATGAAATTAGGCGACTTTTATGGAGTGGTTGGAGTTAGAAAAATCCATTTGGCGTCTTAGCGCTTTTTGATTATAAATTTGGCGTTCTTTACTGTCTGAAAGTGGTCTTTTAAAACACTGTTACATACAATTGCACATCTTTTTTGCTTACTGGTTGCCCATTTTTTTATGTTGAAATCAAGTTGCCTTGTAAGAGAATGGTTCTTTCGCATATGAGAGTGAGTGAAAATACATTTTTTGTAAGGTGGGCATTAGTATTTGAACTATTTTGTATGGCGCTGTGCTTTGACGTTTAAAATTTTTTGGCGCTTTTTGGTTCTATTTGGCACCTTTTAGACGTTTGGCGCCAAAACTTTCTTTTCAGCTGGCAAACCTGCTGTTAGTGTTAATGTGTAATCACATGGTATAGGCCCTGCACGTTGCAGATAATCGGCAGGTCCACAGTTCTTGGTGAAACGAAGAAAAAGGTGGACCTATTGTGTAGTCAGGATTCATATTTCATAGCAACGATAACAGAACAAACTATTGAAGTCGGAAAAGTCCAACGGTTTTTGCAATTTGGTGGTAAGAACAGTATGAGTGGTAATGGCAGGACCATGCAATTACTCCATTAGGCTGCTAATAGTAACATGGCCAGTTGCGGTAGGCCTAGTACTAGTACCATGCATGCATGGAGCTAAATACAAATGTTACTTGTTAGCAATAGCAGTCGTGGGCTGGTATTGTGGTAGGCCTAATTGTATTGCTAGCCTAGCCATTGCCCTTGACGTACTAGTAGTACTCCAGTCAAAACGTCCCTTTACCAACGTCCCTTTTTTTGCCTAGTAAAACCACAGATGAATAGCCAAAATTGAGTTTTTTGTGTTGCCCAAAATGGAGTGACTATCCTAACTTTAGAATAACCCTCAGGAAGTAGGCTAGGCTAATCTCTTCTCGTGTCTACGACTCGTGAGCGTGGAGTCATAGTCACGTAGTGCATCTGTAGCCAAAGAAAAATCTCGGAGTGAAGGCCAGGGTGACAAGTCTGTTGCGCAGAACCTTTTTCCCCATTTCCATATCATCTGACAAGCTTCAGCTTAGAGAACGACATATTGTGGCATATGTACAGTAGGCCTTTAGTTCTATTCATCCGAGGCTGGATGCTCAGTCATAGTCATAGTGAATGAATTGTTAATAGCAATGGATGCTAGTCGTAGCCACAGTGAGAGAGTTATGAATAGTAATTAAACCTAGTTAGTGACCACGACTACGTCTGAGCATCCAGATGCTTAATGGGGTTAGTAAATGAGGCGGGGTATTCTATAGTTCGATCAGCTTAAATGTTTTTATCAAAGTATTGAAATCGTCTGTGTAAAAATTTAAATCTAACAGTTAGGCGTAACAGTAAGGCCTAGGCTACATCAGTTGCTAAAAAGTTGAAAAATAATAAGTGGTGTCGACAACGTAATCAACAAATTTTGGAAAAATTGCCCTGAGGGTGTATTGGAGCTTGCAGTTAAAAGAATAGTCTATGATAATTATCTGGATCATTGATAGACCCTTTATTTTTATAAATAGGTAGAATAATACCTATGCATCACTCAGCTGGAACAAGTCCTGATGAGAGAATAGGATTTAATCTTATTGTCTGATCAGGACTTGTTCCAACTGAGTGATGCATAGGTATTATTCTACCTATTAATAAAAGTAAAGGGTCTCTCAATAAACGTATAATTATCGTGGCATCACTACTTATGGGAAAGTTGTTTACAGCCTGTATCAATTCAAGACTTTATTGTCAACATTGGTAGGCTATTATAGGTGAAGAACAGGCTGGGTTTCGTGAGGGCTATAGCACAACCGACCACATATTTGTTCTACGTTCATTTATTGATCTTTATCTCTCAAAGAGGAAAAGATTATACGCTACTCTGCTTTTTTAGATTACAAAAAGGCTTTTGATCTTATTGACAGGTCTTCATTGTGGAGCAAGTTATTAGCTAATAACATCAATGGGAACATTATTCGTGTAGTTTATAACATTTATGAAAATGCCAATTCCTGTGTGAAACAAGGCTCTAAATTGTCTAACTTTTTCTTTCTAAGTGTAATGTTGGTGTAAGGCAGGGTGAGAATCAGGGATTCCACCAGAAACTCAAAAAAAGGGGGGGGGGATTTATAACTGCTAAACCCCAAGTCTAAATTTATGCTGCCCTTGGCCAAAGTTACAAGTGGGTTCAGGGGGACAAAAGCTTGCTTCAAAGCTCCTATAAGGTGCAATTCAAAGGGTTTTAAAGGCCATTTATTTATGTAAGTTCAAACGTTGCTGCAAAAGTGTCATCTCCTCTAGTAAGGAACCAAGATATTGACAATTTTTTTTTATTTTTGATTCCTTGCCGAAGGCAGGCAAGGAATCTATGCGATGGTGATGTCGTGTGTGTGTGTACTAACCTTGTGTACAGTTGGGGGACCACTCTACGAAAACACCTTTTCATGCGGGAACTTTTTGTAGTTGGGGGACCACTTGCCAGTCCCCCAACTGTTATTAGCCTAAAATGCTTGAAACATAGCTGTGATGGCTCTTGCTATGAATATTCATGGTACCACAATTGAAGTGTTTTCAAAGTGTGTATGTTTCTTATGGCAGAAACAAAAAACACGCTTTGACTGTGAAGCCTATGCACCAGGGTAATATAGGACAGCGCCCTCACTTGGCCGGTACCTTCACTTTTGTGTTTCCGTACAGCTCAAGCAAGTGCAGACAATGCAATTATTTGGGTGTTAAATAACTTTATTCTTGCTTTGGTGCACCCTTCATTACAATAGGTTATCATTGCAGCTTTCAGTGCAAATAATTAACGGCAGTGTGAAACCCATTCAATTATCTCATAAAACTATCTCTTTTGAAAGTGAATAAGAATATAAACTATTTAGTACATACACCTTATTAGGGGGACCAGTCCTATTACCATGGAGTTACTACCTGGACAGGAGAGGAAAGTTTGACTTTACTTTGTGCTAATCGAATAAGGCAACAGACTTATTTGAGGAGATTATCCTGTAATGACTGATGATGAGACTTACTGCTTGTCATTTCTTTTGTCTGGCACTGTTGCACTTTTTATTATTGCCAACCTCATTCATTTCTAATTTATACCCTAAAAAAGGGATTAAATACTACAATCATTTGATAGGTAAGTTGCCAACACGTTAATTAGAAATGCAGCGTGAAAATTCAAAATGACTTGTGATTGTTTTGTAAGAATACTGTAGGTGCTGGTACTAGGAGTAATGTTAGTGTCATATGCAAGTGAGTGGACTAGTTACGAGTCTTTACTTTGCTGTTGAAGTTTAATCAATTTCTCCATTATTGTGCATATTGAAAAGGGTTTATACATATTCCGCTTGTAACAAGGAACCAAAGCAGCACTTGTGTATAAGCAACACTACGCAACAAAAAAGGAATTTAATATTTTATTTAAAGTGACTGGCAATGCTGAAACCCTGAGTAATAGGCATGTCTTCTTCAAGATGTAGCAGACAACATGTACCAATTGTGATCAGTTCTTAATAGTACTAGTTTTTAACACCTTTTAAGCTTATTGAATCTTCAGTGAAGTACTGTACAAATGGAGAGGGATTATAGTGTTAACTGGTTTTATGAGTTTGACCTTTGCCGCATGCTGGGCGTCTTCAAAAGGATTTGAAAGTTTCTTCTCCTGTCCAAGTAGTAGCTCTTTGCTAAAACTATGAACCTGGTATACAATATATAGAGATTGCATACAAGTAAACCTTAACCCTTTCGCAGCCAGCCTCAATTTTCCTATTGTGCCCTTTTCAGCCAGCCAGCTGAACACTGTTCTTGACAATATTTGCAATGTAACGTAACTTTTTACCTTAACTGAATTCGAAGTTGGTCTGAACATGAAAATTGTGGAATGTACATGCCTCTGCCAGTTCCCGTTGTTTAAAATGCAATTTGGTCAAATAAATTTAAAATGGCTGCCGATTGCCTAAATTCGCGGAACTGGTCCCTGTACTGATGTATGATCTTCATCTACTCCGAGATCGCAAATTTTGCAATATAAAAGTATTCAGACAATTGACAGAGACCCAATTACAATCCACAATGTTCGAGGACATACCATACAAATCAATTTGACCGTCTTTTTTCTTCAGGGCCACCTTCAGAACTTCCTACGCTGATTAAAATATATGCATTGCTTATTCTGGCTTATCTAAGGAGGCTGCCATTTTGTTTGCTCTGTGTATCGTAACTTGTTCAAAAAAAAATTCCAATAGCGACATCCACACAAAGAAATATGCGTAGAAGCTATTCACAAGGTCACACCGACTTCTGGGGGGTATTCTTATACCGCGTTTGGCCCTTTATATGCGTGGTAGGTTGGATATGTAATAGTACGTACAGTAAGTGGCTGTGAACGGTAAATTAACTTGATACGTACTATTACGTATCTGGCTGCGAAGGGGTTAATGGGGGACCAGTCCGGATACTAGTGTGTGTTTCTGTAATCAACATGGTGTACAATATATACACACCGTAGATTGCATACAAGTAAACCTTAATAGATTTATAAGAGTATAAAAAGAACTCCATTGAAATTGACCTGGGTTGAAATTATATCACTTGTGTGCATGTTAATTGTTCAGTGTTTTGCAAGATATACCAAGAACGAAGTACTTTATCACAGGCATCGTTCAAACACAGTAAAAGGTGGAGCCGGTACCTTCTCTATTGTGTGTTTCTGTACAGCTCAAACAGTGCTGACTATGCAGTTATTTGGGTGATGGATAACTTTATTCTTACTTTGATGCACCCTTTAATTGTTGATTATCATTGTAGCTTTTAGTAAGAAAATGTGAAACCATTTTGATTATTTCATAAAACTATCCCTTTTGAAAGTGAATACTAATGATTTACACTATTTAGTACATGTACATCTTAACAGGGGACTGTTCCTGATACTACAGTAGTGTGCATTTCTCTAATGAAATGATAGAAATGATATCACTAATAAATCATCACTGATAAACAAAACATATGCATGCATATTTTAGTTTTTCAGTGTTTTGCAAGATACTGTACATATACAAGAATGAAATACTTTGTTGCAGGCTCTGTACACACAGTGGAAGGTGGGGCTGGGACCTTCACTGTTGTTCACAGTGCTGACTATACATATTTGGTTCTTAACTTTATTCTTACTTTAGTACACCCTTCAATAGCACACATGTGAGACTTCTGCTATCTAGCAGAAAAAGTTTTTTTTTTAGTTGACGCATCATACTCTTACAGTAAACGGAGGGGCTGGTTCCTACTGTACTCTGCTGTGTGTTTCTGTAAAGCTTAAGCAATACTGACTGTGCAGTACTTAAAGGGTTGTTTAACTTTATTCTTACTTTTCTACACCCTTCAATAGCTTTATTGAAGCTTTCAATGCACAATTAATAGAAATGTGAAACCTTTTCATTTTTCTCACAAAAAATATTTCTGCTGACAGCTGTGAACAATGTGACCAGACAAATACCCCCCCTGACAAATACCCACCTGGAGGTCCAGGTTTTTCTTTTTTGCACAGTTGTGTTTTGCCATTTTTTCATGCAAATTACCTTCTTCAACACACCACGTCATGCCAACTATATCTCACCTCAGTTTCAGAATTATATATGCCTACTATGGGACTACAGTGTTGTGGCCTAAGATACAGTACAGTAAGCTTGTGTTATGCCAGAGTGACATTGTCAGTCTGCAGCATGCTATTGGGGAAGTTCATTGGCATGGTTATAAATCCAAAACCTTTCACACACATTTCCATATGCCACACAGTAGTTTGAAAGCTGTTGAACTTTCCAGTATGGGTGTTGTGGTGGGCCATATAGTTGCAATGACTGCATATTAATGGAAAGGTACTGGTAGTTAATATAAAGTTAAATGGGCTCCAGGCTACAGTAAAGTATGTTTAAAGGCATGAAAATTCCATTAAGGTGGTGTGTAAAGTGAATTCATTATGTGCATGCAATTTGGGATACTGTAAGTCTAACCTCTTTTCAGTATGCATGGGTCACAGTATGCTTAGGCTGGATAACTTCTCTATAAGTTTAGGTGACCATATATGTCTGGAATTGCTAGGATGGAAATTTTCTGGGGGCAAATTATAATAGGGGAGTTGCCAAGGTGAGAAGAGTCTGGGGGAATTGTCCGGGAATAATCTACAGGGGCTTGTATTGATCAGGGAAATAATGGAAGGTTTTATCAGAGAGGTTAATTGTGAATGGTTCATCTACTGTAACTAACCCATTGCTAAGTTACTGTACACTTAAATACAAGCTGATCGATTTAGATACAGATTGACTCATGATACCTTCTCCCACGATATTTCAAAGGATGAAAGAGCCCGGTATGCAGGGCACTTTGCGATCTTAGAAACCCCAATTGTGAATCAATTTTAATTTAGCTTTACAAAATTTGTGAATGATGTACCTACATGTATGTATGTTTTAAGATTTTTTACTTTCGATGTTAATTGCTGATAATCAAAATAAAGTTTATTGCCAATCGAATGGAATTTTGATTGCAATTATTGCTAAGGGATTCTCTCAATCTATTTTGTCCCTTGAACATGTGTACAAGTAGATGGAGGTCATTGCAAAAGTTAAGACTATTGTTTCCTTTTTACTTTATAGATGGCAGGGACCTTAATATTGGAAGATGGAACCAAATTGACAGGCACACTCTTTGGTGCAGAGCAAAATGCAACGGGTGAAGTTGGTAAGAAATTGCGGATCTACAAACTGTGTCTGTTGTGCAGTGTACTAATTTAAAGGGCAGTCATCTCAGACAGTAAGTGTACCTCTACAGTAGCCTCTGCCAATTTAAAAGAAAAACACCTGTCTTGTGCACCCCTTGGAAAAAGATGCAATGTTCTGCACTGGTACTAAATTTTAATTGCTCAAGGCTATATTTACTCACTACTGTGTGAGGTGACTGCTTACTGATAAGTCATTGACTAATCAGAGTGGTGCTATTGTGTGAAATTATTTCAGTTGAAGTAATATAGTCACCAATTGTTAATAGAAATATAGGGAAATTCCTAAATGTATTTTGAAACGGTGTGTGTGGTCTAGTGGTAGAGCATCCGCCTTTCATGCGGGTGGCCCGGGTTCGATTCCCAGGTCAAGTCATACCAAAGACTTTAAAAAAAAATAAATCTTTCTGCCGTTGTGCGTAATGCTCCGCATAAGCAATGGAGTAAGGGAAAACAAGTCAGTGAGCCACAACTGGAAAAAAAGGCTGTGGCCAGCTCGACTTGAACCAGTTAGTTGGAAACTGGGCCGTTAAACCTCATCTACAGTAACTAACTAACCTAAATGTATTTTGGGTGGTGCAACAACCACCTTAAAATTTGAAAATGGTGGTTGTGATATGCAGAGTCAATGCCTTTGTACCAATAGATATTGGTGATATTTTTTCTGTGAAGCTGAGTCATTTGGCCTCAGAGAAGCCTGTATTAATCATGAAAATTGCCTATACTTAGGGATGCACCGGATCCAAATTTTTGGTTCCGGCCGGAACCGGATTTTGCCGGATAGTATTTCAAATCCGGCCGG
>WURT03137298.1:0-11329 GCA_009936505.3 Holothuria glaberrima | reverse complement strand
GCTCCCTTTTAATAGTTCTCTCGAGTTCAACAAGGGGAAGTATCGCCATCAGTTGAGAGCTAGTTTGGCGTACAGACGAAAAATGGCTAAAACATCACCGCAGTTAGAAACTTCACAGTCCTTGCAAATCTTCAGACAAAGCTATAGATGTGTGGGCGTTTCTGGGATACATGGCAAATGTTTTGGAGGAGGGGAGGAGCGGTAAAACTGTTAACCCCACTGTTTTCCATTAGGATCGATCCCCTGCATCCCCTCTCCCATCGGGTACACCGACACCGACGGACATGTTCATCAGATTAACAATGTCATCGCAGCCGTGCATGAACAATTGCTTAACGTGTTGGATGCCATTAATAAATCCTTAATCCGTGTTCTTGGAACGGGCCCAAATTTGAATTAACGAACGAGGAACATTTCGTGAACGAATGCAACGAAAGTACAACATAGATATATTTTCTTGTATTCGTAGGAACTTAGGAAGCAACATTTTAAAGCCTCTCTAAGCCCACCCCAGACAGTAACAGTTCTCCATGCTAAGTTAACTACTAGCCCCTCCTCAAATTTAAACCAAACCTCTTGTCTAGTACACTTCTAAGACAGAGCCACAGTAGCCTGCATTGAATTTAAATTGCTCGAGGCAATCTTGCCAATCATAGTGTGCGGGAACACATCAGTGCATAAGTCATTGTTAAAGGTCTGTAGACATGTAAATGTGATTCTTGCCTATTTAGTGTAAAAAGCATTCAAAATAATAAAAATAGCCACAATTCCAATTAAAATCCATCAAATATTGACCATTCTACAATTGAGACAATTACTGTTTTTCACCTATACATCATGACTAAACATGAGCTACTTATGCACATCTGTGACGTACAGAGAGGGTCCTGTCAACTGGGTGTAATGTTATCCTTTGTTAGTTTAGCCTTCATTCCAAAGACAGCTGTAATATTGGGATGCCCCGAGGGGTTAATTTTAGAAGTAGCAATTAAGTTCTTTAAAAATACCCACATTAAACACCAAACTAGAAACTAGCTATTAAATAATTAAGATAATTTATAAGGGAATAACAAAAGAAATACAGACACTTTGCAACTATCCACATCATATTTTTGCATAGCTAATGTACAATTCCCACAAATGGTCAAACTTTGAAGAGAAATATCTTGAAAACGGTAAAAGATATTCAAATAGTTCCGACGGATTTTTGATCGGGGGATCTTATTGTAGCTTTGTTGAGTAGAACAACTGAATTTATGACATGTCCACAGACCTTTAACAAACCAAAGTGAAACTGTCTTGTTTGAATGAATTTCAGTCGAAGTGCAGTTATCAACTGTACTCAGAACTCTAGGAATCTTCGTAAATATATTTGGGCAGAGAGCTGCTAGTAACTCCCTGGTTTGGGAGGATGCCGTATCTCCTTTAAGGCCAAAGAATTCTGCAAATGTTTCACCTTTTCTGTATCAAAAAAAATCTCAGGTGAAGCCGTCATTCTACAGGATAAAGCCTAACAGGGGACAAATCAGTGTTAAAGGATTAATGAAGTCACCGCAAACAATTAATATACCCGGGTATCCTAGTTAATGAATTGCTCTTTTCAATCACGTGACAACAATGTTGCTGTAAGAAATAACATTTTTTACCTTGAGACTACCATATTTATGTTCTGGAACATTATGAAAGATACTTGCAATAGAAATGAAACGAGATTTGTTCAGTTTGTTCATTTCAAAGTTAGAGCGACTATTTATTCCATTTAAAATGTTTAAAAGGTAATATTTTAGACTGATATTTTCTGTTATTTTCACAGTATGTGTGCACATCAATGTTCCACAAATGCACACTGTAAAACTTGTCGGTTCAAATATGAACCGACCGGGTTGCACGGAAACCTATATTGAATCGCTTCCTGGTGAAAACATTTGGATGGATTGGCACGAAAATAAACCAACTTGGTTATATCTTAAACCAAATCTAGTCAAATGTAGGATATAATTTCGGTTAGGTTCCTTTGATGCCCGGAACCCCTGTCAATTAAAATTTGAACTGACCGATTTTAGAGTCCAATATCGGCGTATGCAAGATTTTTTAATCCCGGGGGAGTGATTTCAGTTTTGACGAACGGCAAGTGCATCGACCTATGAAAGAGTATGACAACTTTCTTTTCTTTTTTCAAATGGGGGGGGGGGGGTGCGCTCCTTCAACACTCCTGCGTGGATACGCGTTAGTGTGCCATGTGCTGAACATGGAGACTGAAAAAACATGAAAAAGTAATTTGCAACCTTTTTCAAATGCTTCATTTTTACATATACTATTTTTCAAAAGTTCCCAACGGCTGTAGGGAATAGGGGTGTAACGAACTTAGTTAAAACCATGAGAAGCGGTCGCTTTTCTGTCTTTCTGGGCATGTGACCAAGCGAGGCCTATTTTCGATGAAAAGTCGGGAGGCCTGGAAGACTGTTCACTCTTAAACTGTTGTCAAAGTAAGTGCAACAACAAGACCGTCAGAGGACAGTACTGCTAATATTGGGGGCTGATCACTTTACCAATTAGATTTTGGCATTTTCTGAGGTATCGTTTAGCCGTTTTCAGGCAAAGGCGGTATTTTCGTCGTAAGAAAATTTTCAAACTGAAAACAGCTGGGGACAATAGCCTCACACCCCTGCGCTGGCCCCAACGGTCCCAAACTAGTCATATGAGCCATTGTTTTAAATATTTTTAAAAGTTATGTTTCATATGATTAATTGTAAGATGTTTATCAACTTATTCTCAGTGTGTTCGGTTATATGCGTTACCACGCTCAAAAGACACTTCTAATTTTAATCTACTTTGGAAAATAATTTCAATGTGTTCTGTAGGAAATGACATGCAGCCATGTAAGACGTCGTACCGTTGCACGAAGTGGCTCGTGTGAAAAGTCCTGTTACATAACATGATGGTATGCTGCATACATTTACTTTGGTCCCAGGAACGACAAACAGTGTCGGAGCCCACGAAAGATCATCAACATATGACTCCATTTGGAAAGATAATCGACTCACACAGAACGGTCAACAATTTGACCCTAGAAACATTCAAAAGTTATAAGACACCTTTGACAAACACAACAACAAGGAAACCACTGACCAACATGATCTAGAGGGTCAACAACAAGACCACAAGTAAAATAAACATGTCACACAGGACAATCAACATGTTGCAAAGGACTATCAACATGTCACAAAGGATGATCAGCATGTCGCAAAGGATGATCAACATGTCACACAGGACGATCAGCATGTCGCAAAGGACGATCAACATGTCGCAAAGGACGATCAACATGTCGCAAAGGATGATCAACATATCACACAAGACGATCAACATGTTGTAAAGGATGATCAACATGTCGCAAAGGATGACCAACATGTGCAAAGTATAATCAACAGTACCCATAACTGTGCTGCAGCCTTCTTCATAATCATACGGGACTACTTTCAGTAACCTGAAGACGGGAAGGGGTACATGAACTAGAGGATCAACAACATGACCACAAGTAAGATCAAAATGTCACACAGGACGATCAACATGTTGCAAAGGACGATCAACATGTCACAAAGGATGATCAACACGTCGCAAAGGATGATCAACATGTCACACAGGACGATCAACATGTCGCAAAAGACGATCAGCATGTCGCAAAGGACGATCAACATGTCGCAAAGGACGATCAACATGTGCAAAGTATAATCAACAGTACTCATAACTGTACTTCAGCCTTCTCCATAATCATACGTGACTACTTTTCAGTAACTTGAAGACGGGAAGGGATGCAGGGGCGAGAACTTTCCCCGAATTTCTTGCAAAATCTGACACGCTAGCTCAAAGAATACATGTACATACATATATGCAGCAAATAATCTGCTCAAATGGGGGGGGGGGCGGGGTGGGTAAATTTTCCAGCCTAGCCACGGACGTTGATGATCTCCCCAGCATCTTTCCTGTGACATCCCTTGCTGCAATTTCTCATGCATTGTGTACACGTTGTGTCTATCCGCACCGAGCGGTTACTGTGAGTAAGCATGATTCCAAAGCCTGTAATTGGTACACCTTGAACATAACCTCTTGCAGACACGCATATGAATTACTCTGAGGGACGCAATACGTCATCCAGTTAATTTAATAAGAGTGATTTCCTGCCAATGCGTGTCGGAGTGCAGCAAAGCAACGAAGGTCTGTATATGAGGGATTTTCCTGGCGGGAAGGAAGTTTGATTAACATTGACAACCACGGGCCTTTATACAGAACTTCATATTTAAATAAGTAACTTAGTAATACTCGCAGGGAATCGCCAAGATTGCTTCAGGTTTCAGTGGAATTAAGTAACATTTCTAATGTCATTTGTATTCACTCTTGGTGAGTATATTTCTTTTTTTATTTTGGTTAAATTCATTTCATCGTCCTATTTTAATCTACTCGTAAACTGTTACACTTTTAAGATGAAAAATTATTCGTCAAGTTGGTAAATTGTTTGGGAATTCAGTTTGTGGAATATCTTGACGACACGCATCCTGCACACCCACAATTATTTTCCTACACTGAAAAATTGAATATAAGAAATCGACTTTGACGGATATTAAAAATACTTGGCGTTGTGTTGTCTATAATAATTGCACCGATCTCCTTAGCAAGTTGAAATTAGTCTCACAAGTTTAGGGAGAAAAGAATCCGTGTATAGGCAGGGACATAGGTTATCACCCCAACTTTACTTTGGAACAGTTGGATGGATCCATTAATGTCAAATTTCTCGCTTCCTTTTGAGACTCATAAAAATTAAGCAGGATAGGGTATGTAAGTAATGGCGTCAGCATTGAAGGGGGTCGATCGGGGGTCTGGCACGTGCCCCAAAACGTTGATTGTGTCCCATGTGTCCCACGAGATTTTGGGTGTTATAAAATTACGCACAAACGAATTACTTGTCTATCGATATGAACACGACATAGTTCAATCCTGTCCGTGAAGAAAAACGGGGTCGGCATGTACGATCCGTTAATAATACACTGTCAAAGCAAAAATGGTCCATAGTATACATACGAGACGAGTTTACTTTGCTGTCTCTGGTCTCCGATTGTAGAACTAAGTAACACAGGGGAAGGAGGTAAGGGCGGTGGACATGTCGTTTTTCAGGACTCAACCACGGTGGCGTAAAAGTCAATATTGTGATATAACTCTCGGAGAAAATACATGGAGAACCTCTAAACTAGACCTAAGGGATGTCATAACCCTTTGTTTTAATCAATGCCCATGAGCAGTGTAAGAGAGCTCGTGAGAGCAGTTTGAGTTTTTGGTCAGGTATACAGAGGGGATAACTTGTTTCTCACTTTTGGCCACGTCAGGTTTTATGCACGTAAAAAGTACGTGCAGTTGTTGAATCCGTTGTTCGACCTCTATTATTCAATATTCATTCAAAGTTCCAACGGGTAAGCGTTTTTGTACTAGCTTATCATATAATAATCAGACAGGCATATCCGGTTTTAGTATACCAACCTAACCGTAAGCTGCCAAGTTGGAGGCTTGTTTTGAAATAGTAGGCCCTATTTCCAAATAGATCGAAGGGTAGTCGCTTTCTGACATTAATCCAAAATTGTAAATCTAACGAACTATAATGAGCACATGCCCCGTTTGTCTCGGTCAATTAGTAAAAATGACTCTAAAATGAGTGAGTGTCCCCAACGTTTAACGAGCAATAATAATTGCCTGGACATATTCCAGGTATTAGTGAAATCAACTTGCTCGTTATAGACCTGCATACATAGGCGTACGGGGCGGAGGATTAGGGGGCAGACTGCTCCCCCCGCAAAAAGAATTTTCTGAGGTCGAAAATTCGGGCAAAAAAATGACCAAAATTCAGGCACAGAATAGGTGAAATTTCGGCAGAGGTGAAGAAAAAGTGAAAAGATTGCCCGGATTTCTACTGAGTTCCCGAATTGTTGATCAAATTCCCGAAGGAGGTGCCAAAATTTTCGCCCGCTTCGCGCGCGTGTAGTTATTTGCCAGCATTACCTCTATCAGACTTTCGAAAAGGCTCTGACATGCACAGTCCTAATCACTTCCATATCCAAATTTCATAAGATATGAGTAAACTTGCTGATGGTATATGTAGTCTAACAATTTACTGTTCACTTACTTCGCGCAGTGTGGTTCTGATTTACACCAAGAACTGAGTGAAAAATTCACTTAAACAAGAAAGATGAAAAGAGTTCCTAAAAAAGTAGAAATTCTTGGAAATATATCCAACTAAAATTTAGCAATAAATGTAGCACCATTTTGCATTTATCCCACCTTACGTGAGCAAAAATTTTCCAAAGGGGAGGAGGACATCCCTCCCCTTAGACCACTCCCCCAGGACGGCGATTCGCATATGGTGAAAAATCCCCCTCCCCGTCTATGGAGATGGATCCACGCCCTTGACTTTGAGCAACTTTTTTGAGATTCGGGCAAAAATTTTCTGCCCCCCCAAATTTGAAGAGTTCTGTACGCTTATGCCTGCCTGCATATATGCAGGGCTCTGCAAAGGGCGAATGGGACATCGTTCCGAAAACACCCCCTCCTTCATTGCAATTAACTTATCGGCAATAGAAATCAAACTTAAATAGTTACTGCATCATATTTCAGTAATAGAAAATTTGTGATTCATGGGTTGTACGATTCCAGGTCATGTCAGTTGCATAGTGTGTTCACGTCCTTACCACCTTATAGCACACGACGCACCCGACTGCCCTAGTTGTATATTGGAAATCAGAGTTGTAACCAAGTCATTTTTCTTAAGTCAAGTCCCAAGTCATCTACCTTCAAGTCAAGTCTCAAGTCATTTAACTCCAAGTCAAGTCAAGTCACATGTCATTTTCGCCCAAGTCAATTCAAGTAACAAGTCATCTAACTTCAATTGAAGTCAAGTCACAAGTCATAATTTTCAAAATAAAAAAAATGATAAGCCTATACACTATAAAAAATTTTAAACCAAAGAAGTCACACCTTGACATTTTATTTATTATTATTATTATTATTATTTTTTTGGGGGGGGGGGATTTACAAAATATATTGTGTCCAGATACTACGGAACATCCAAGCAACAATTGCTCAGGACAATCAATTGATCATATAAGCTAACGCACTTACTCTTAGTAGTTAGCAATCTGTTAAATAAGAAAAACTAAGTTCTTATGGAAACGAAATCGTTTTAAAAAGTAAGGAAGGTATTCCTCAAACACAACGCCACTCAACATTTTTAACTTTATGGGTACCTTGCATACTGTGTCGATCTTTTTTCCATGTGGCAATAGGTTTTCTCTGTCTGAGCCTGTGTAAAAGTTACCCATTAAACTGAATGTATGCTTAGAATGGTGAGAAAAAAGTGGAAGTATGCCTGCTATTGCTCTAAAAGATTCATGACGAGTAAAACTGTTTTATTAAATTATACTGTGGGAAAGAACTCAGAGAAGTTCTGAGGAAGCAGCGTTGAGGATGTCATGATTCCCTCCCGTTGCGCAAGGCGTACGTGTATGATTATGGTGGACAGTGCGTCTGCACACAAGTGAGGAAATTTTTTGATGACGGGGCGATTTGCTATTCATGGGGGGGTGGTAAGTGGAGCAGGGGTCTCTTGGAAATAAATATTCTTTACATCAGCAGGAGCTTTAAAAATACTAAATATTTCCCACTGTGCCCTCGAATAAGTGTTCATAAAGTGGAGATAAAATGAGGTCAACAAGTATTACTCTTGATCTAATCTTGATTGTCAGATGCCAGGAAGTGGCGTTTTACAGCGTTTCATTGGGGTGTTTTTTCTTGAGGACGCTTACAGCTCATTAGGTCATCACTCCTTCGACGATCGCAAGTTTCAGCTTCCCCATCACATAGTAAACCCCCATCGATTTTCATTCCTTTAATCCAAACATACAAAGACCGCATTTAATACCCTTTATTTTCAAACAATGCAGTTTCATCTTCTTGTCACTCATATTTTATAGACACAGGGTCTCCTTATATTTTCATTTTTATTTGTAGGCATGAGGGGAGGGAGCTTTCTCAATACCATTCTGTGCAAGCAGGGGCAACTCCCTAGTGCAAGGGACGATTAGCCGAAAAAGATAGGGAAGCACTGGTGTACACTTACTATAAACGCGACGTCTGTTTGTAAAAAGGGACGAGCCTTGAAAGATAGGCCTACACTATGTGGGTTTGAATGATTGATTCAATTATAGTGCTACAATACAGCTGTCTTTTTTGCACCCCGAGTGTCTTTTCAGTATCCGTCCCACTCGCGGCACAATGCAATCTCGAATAAGTGAAGGAAAAGTTTGCAATTTGTTTTTACTCAATTTTGTGGTGAAAAAGTTCATGCTTCACTCAGCGACAATATTTCATTTAATGTCGCCATGTCAAATATGTTCAAGTCAAGTCAAGTCGCAAGTCATTTTGTCTTCAAGTCAAGTCGCAAGTCAAGAAAAAGTGCGACTCGAGTCGGACTCGAATCCACGTCGGCGACTCGAGTCAACAACTCTGTTGGAAACATCGGGTGAAGACTATTGAAATTATGTAATTGCTCGAAAAACTAAGGTTTTGGCACGACCCGGTCGAGTATAATACTTCCCTTCACTTGTTCAAAGATTATGTTACAGCTATGTGCTTAATTGCAGAGAGTTACCTCTGGTGGCAGCTCCCTGGCCAATCGTTGCTTGTTACGTAAATCTGAAAGCACTACCAGGGAGCAGTAGTCTTATTTAAGACTGATTAAGTTCGGCTTTGTTGAGTTTTGATCAAGTGACACATTCCCTGCAGAATTAGATGTGTAATTGTCGACCATGCATGGGTTAACTACCTAAGGCTGTAAGCTGTAGGCTGTAGGGGGGGGGGGGCGGATTCAAGAAAGCGGCCTACGGGACCGTGTCCCCTGCTCGAAACGATGGAAACAAACCGGAAGTGAAAGAAACAAAAGGCACAAAAGGAAGCGAAAACAGGAGGAAAATGTAAACATTTTCTTTCAGGATCGATAGTGTCTATACGAGGCGAGTTTATTGTGTCGTCTCTGGTCTCTGTTAGCAAAGAACAAGTAAAGTATGAGAAAGGGGGTTGCGGACGTCGGACAAGTAGTTCTTATTCAAAGTTATAATATAAATCTCGGAATTGGAGAATCTCTTTGCGAGACCTAATGGATGCCACACTCATTTTTGTATTAAGTGGTTTAATCCGTTGTTCGAACTCTATTATTCAATATTCGTTCAATGTTTCAATGGGTATGCACTTTTGAAAGAGCGTATCATAACATTATCAGTGGGACAGATCTATTTTTAGCATACCGACCCAACTTTCAGCCTTGTTCTGATATAGTAGGCCCCATATCCTGACAGATCGAATGGTCGCTTTCTGGTATAAGTCCAGCATCTTAAATTTAACGAACTACAATGGGCACCTGCACCATTTAGGCCTATCTCGGCCAATTAAAATAACCGACTCTAAATGAATGAATTGCCTAACGTTCAACAAGTAAACATAGCTGCCCAGACAAAATCCAAGCAGGGAGTTGTTAATCCCTGGTCAAATTATTAGTGGGATCAATTGCGGAAACTCCTACTCCCGTAACATAATTGTTTGCGACTGGCTTGTTGTAGACCTGCATATATGTATATAAGGCTCTGAAAAGGGCGAATGAGACATCGTTCCGAAAACATCCCTCCCTTCATTACAGTAATCTCACCGGCACTAGCAAGGCTCAAATAAATCTTGCATTAGAGTTCATCACATTTTTTTTTATCTATAGACTGTGCAATGTCGGGAACTTGTGTAAACTCTAGGACGTGTTAGTGGCATAGTATGTCAAATTCATCGTCCTCACCACCTTACAGCATACCCGAGTTGTATATTGGAAATGTCAGGTGAAGACTTCTGAAACCATGTAATTGCTCACTAATTTTCGTATGACTTGGCCGAACATAATACCTTCGTCGAGTTATTCAAAGAGCATGTTATAGCTATGTGCTTTATTAGCCAATGCAGGGAGCTACCTCTCGTGACAGTTCCCTGGCCAATGGTTGCTTGCTACCTCAGCCTAAAGCTATTACCAGGGAGCTGTAATCTTATTTACGACTAATTAAACTCAGTCTTGCTGAGCTGTAATGGAGTGTCACCTCTCCTGCAGATTCAGATGTGTATAATCGACCATGGGTGGGTTAAATAACTAGGGCTTGTATTCTCTTAGAAAAGGGAAGTAAAATTTTGCCTTTGGCCATGCCCCAGCCCAACACGATGGAAACGAACAGACAGTGAATTTCAGAACAAAGTAGGAAAAGGAAGCGAAAAGAGGGGAAAAAGGAAACATTTCTTACAATGTCTATGATGTATAATTTTCGGTCTGTTTAGGGTAGAGTCTCTTCTGGTAAGTGATGAGATGAACGTTTTAGTTAAAACCACTAACAATCCAAGCAAGCCGTTGAAGTCCAGACTGAAAACTTCATGGTGTGAAGATCATTGAATTTTACCCTTTGTTATTTAGTGACGCATTTGTTGGAGGTAGGGCCGGGTTTGCCCAATAAATGAGACGACTTCTAGGTTACGGGTCACCGATATTTTGGCTATTAGGGGCCCCGAAATTTCCAAAAGGAATATCCTTTTTGACTTAGCTTTCACACCTTCATGTAGATTTAGCATAGAAGCCCTGACCTGATTTCTGTCTATCAAAATATAGACTCTGCAGCACTAACGTTAGTCTCAATTCTGTAATCTTGTATGTTACGTATAAGTAAATTTCAAAAAAGTTGGAATTACTGAAAAGATGGACAAAGGAAGCTGTTACTGAGGCATATCATGTGGGTAAAGATGTATGGAAAACTTTTCGTATGCTACACTATTTTATTCATACTGGTACATGGTTGCATGAGTACCCTTGAGGTGTGTTCTTACTTTTACATATTCGCTACATTATTGACATTGTTTTAAATTGATATGATCTTATCGCGTTAATTTTTGCCCTCAGTAACAACCCGGAATTCCGAAAGATGCATGGCCTAGTCTGCTTTGTCTCATTCATTTTCGTTCATTTTAACACAAATGATCTTTCAGTCAATGGCTGTAGTCACTTGACAGTTCAAAATAATTTACAGTGTCATGAAATATTTTTTAAGTACTTACCTTAATTTCCAAAAGTAAGGAATTCACATTTGACAATCTTTAATTTCAAAATTTTCTTAGGGGAGGACCTCACATCTGCCGTCCTTTAGGCCAGTCAATATACTGATTGACCCACCACAAATTGCAACAGAAGGTTTTTCTTCAGTTTTGGTATTGGATATGT